>JAYMFT010159656.1:0-12451 GCA_038088735.1 Panulirus argus | reverse complement strand
CCGATCTTATATAAGCCTCGAACAACCAGGATTCGAACTCTGGTCCACACCGTGGCCGGCGGGAGCGCTACCGCTCGGCTCTGATGGCCCCTAATAGGGAAATGAGTGTTCGAATACCTTCGTAATCGAATACCCTTCGTTTCACAACAGTGAGCAACGGGGTCTAGAATGGTCAAATCCCATCAGGTTTGCACAACCAGCAGATAGCATTTTGCAGAACCTAACTGTCCACGCTGTGGACTCGGGTTCGAATCCTGGCTGTTCGAGGTTTTTATGTTATGTGGTAGTGCGCGTTCATAATCACTATTACGTGTTTCATATACCTCAATGTGTGAACATTTTGGTTCTGTAAATGCTATATGCTGGTTTGTGAGCCTGATGGGATTTGACCAGTCTAAACCCCGTTGCACACCACTGTGAGACGAAGGTTATTCGATTATTTAAGTATTCGAATAGTCATTTTCCTATTAGGAGCAATCATAGCCAAGCGGTAGCGCTCTCACCTGCCACGCTGTGGACCAGGGTTCGAATCCTGGCTATTCGACGTTTACATGTTCTATGGTAGTGTGCGTTCATATGCACTATTTCTTGGATATATACATAAATATGCTTTTATCAATTCTTTTACATATTATTGTGAAGGAACGTCATCATAACAGTAGCTGTCCGTCCACATATAGCAGGCGGGTTGTATAGGGGAGACCTAGCAGGACGCACTGAGAGAGTCTGGAGCGCGTCGTATCGTGAGTCAAGTTGCAAAGACCCTCGAGGGTGTGTGTTTGTGCTACGCGAGGGAAGCAGACTACATGATGGTCAATGTAAAATCGTCCTCATGAGGTGTTAAGGGAGATATAGACGACGTGCATCCGTCTTTAGCTGAAATGTGTCTCAGCCACAGGTCTGCTTGCTTAAAGAACTAGAAAGAATTGGTGGAGAGTATCCACATGAACGCAACAACTGGTACCAGAACTGAATGGAATGAGAGATAATGAGAAGAGTGAAGCCATCAGTCTGTCGACTTTGCTTGAAAGAATTAGGGAATAAACTGCATATAGATTTGTAAGAGGACATAATCACGTGAACATAGTAGAGTTCATTGATAAGAGAAAAGGAAATGAAAAAGGTCCAGAACAAGAGAACAGAACTGGAAGCTAGGCAAGAGATGTATAGGGAGGAACGTGAGGGATCATTTCTTCAGCAGCAGAGCTGGGGACTTGCAGCAGTAGCTGAGGCAGGAGGAAGTAGAGACAACAACCACTGGTAAATAAGAAATGCTTTTTGGTAATAAAACCTGAGTGAGAGGCGGGGCCTCACGAGTAGAGCTCCCTCCCGTACGCACAACGGGTAACGAACAGGGTATAAGTTTGTAACTGATACGAAGATAAGTTGGACGCTGGGGAAACTTGTGTCTTTATTCATCACATCAGACGAAAGTGATTTCATGTATAGTAATCTGTGCTACACACTAGTTTTCAAAAGAACATTTTCCTTACAAACGGAGCCACTTTAGGCTGTGCAGTTTATGATGTACAAACGTCTTCGCTGTCTGTGGGCGCGGAGAGGACGGGAGATGTCGGCCCATAAAACAAGTATAATCTCACATTACTACGGTACGCTGATCTAAAAAGAATATTCCAGATAGATGGAGAATGATGTGAAAAAAATGACTGCTTTGTAAGCATTATTTTCAAGTTCAGGAAGCACAAGGGCTGGAAAGAAGGCCGTCCTGGGTGAAAAGACAGAGATTACATGTGCAGACACCGATGATTTTTGGATCATCAGAGGCAAATATCTGGAATAATGGGGCCACCTGACCCCTGGCGTGGCCTCAGACCGGGTGCAACAGGCTTAGGTCACCGACAGGATGTTGTCGTCGGAATGTAAAAACGCGACCTTTGATCTGCCACCAGACCCGAGCGGGAGACCATTTGCATGCCTCAACCACTGCCACCACTCCGTCGGTGTAAGTGTTTCTGCTGACAACATTGGCGGGTCGGAAGGAGCAAGGGAACTGTAGAAAAACAATGACGTTGAATTTTACCCAGTCCTGTGACGCGAAAGTGTCCCAGCGTGGCACCCCAGCATTTGTGGATCCATGACGGCATGTGTCCTGGTGTGCCACGACCAGCAGCCACCCAGAAGTACGGCGGAGCTGAGAGCCACTGTGGGCGGTCGTTGGTCTCCGATCCCTCCCGTCATCACACACGCCACACGGCCGATGAGGCCACCTCCAGCACCCAGACATCATATAGCCACTAACGTCACTTCCAGCACCAGGACATTATACTGGCAGTGTGGCCATTTCCAGAGCCGAAACTTTACTTTGTGCTGGCTGGCGCCCAGCCTCCACTGGCCCAGACGTGTGTCGTGTCCAGGAGCAGACAAGGCTGCGCATTGGCGGGGAATGTCACCCGGTATGCGACTGGATGTCACCCAGCGTCTTACAGGATATTACCCAGTGCTTGACAGGACATCGCCCAGTATCGGACAGGATATCACACGATGTCTGACAGGACTTCAACCAGTATAGAACAGGATATCAAGCGGTATACGATTGAAAGGCATCCAATATCCAACAAGATGTCATACAATATCGGACAGAGAGCAGCGGACACTTTGTAATGCGTGCTAGAGACCCTAGTGCTTCTCTTGCCCGACGTATCACGTCACATACTGGACCGAACCCAACGCAAGGTGTCGGATACCACCGTTCATCTGTTATATTGTAATGCGGTAACACTGTCTCATATGGGAGTATTGAATACCACTGCGTACTTAAAGCATAGTGTAATTTCAAATGATGATAATGGGACGAGTGAGAGCGACTTGGTGTTCTGTCCTGTGTTCCTCCTCTGTAGCCGCCTTCTCCACGAGTGCTGGCTGTTATTCATTATGAAAGGAGGAATATATATTGTAACATGAATAGGTTTGATCTGCACGCTTAGAATACCTAACCACGGGGCAAGAATTTGCCTCTAGGGAAGGCTTGCGTGTATCACAAACAAACATACACACACACAAGCACACAAAATGATTTTCCTGCCGGCTGATATACCAAAGGGAATGGTAAGTAGGGAGGAGCTTTCTGTTTTACTGTCCTATCTAAATCTACGTAGATTAGGAATTCAGAGATGGTCTTCCTGTCCTCCAGCATATAATCCCGTCACAGACCATTAGGTCTTCTGTGACTGGCTATACCATGTACCCTACGACACTGGCCTATCACTACACCCTATTGTTAAGCTGTTGGGGCCCGGGCAAGAGACCCATGTGTGTGTGTGTGTGTGTAAAGCCCGCTTACGAGAGCTGGTCACGGCCTGGAATGTGATGGCCTCCTGGTGGAGATGTCAGTTAGTAGAGGCCTTTATGGGTTAGTGGGCAGCTGGTTGGTGCGCTGCCAGTGGCCGGCCGCCCCGCTGCACGACACCAGCCTAAGTCCTGAGGGTAGTAAGACCGCTGTGCTAACCCGACTCAATCGGGTTTTGTCGAATGTATATACGTCAGGTGTGTGCAGATGGAGGATCAGCGAGGACAGTACCGGTGTTATCAACTCTCTAAGATAAGAGTTAGAGTTTCCTTACTAAAACTTAAATATTCCTTCGTTGATAAAGAAAACTTTTTCCTACTTTTTCGCTGAAATTATCACCGATATGAACAGACGGTTCATACACTTCACATGCCCGATATTCTGTTCTCATATCTATTGTATGTAATATGCATTTTCGTTTATAATTGAAGGTGTGTATTTATTTTCCTTTAATACCCATCAATTGCTGCTTGACGATCACGATATGATTACAGTGTCACATCACGGGTAGACGAGCGGAAAAGAAAAAGCCAAATGATCAGACACAAACAATAAATTGGAGTGTTCCTCCCGCATAAGACTTAATGACGAGGGTGGGGGGAGGAGTTGTGTTCTGATGATGAGCAGAGTGTGTGGGGGAGACACAAGTGGCGACCCTCCCTCCATAAGGCTGCACGACCAGCGGTGTGAGTGGAGGGAAACGCGACCTTGCCTGGGATAGGAAGCATGCTGTAGGAATCCTCCTAACGGTGTCTGCTGCTACCTTGCATTTCTTTAGTGTGCCATCACCACGTGAAGTGAGGGAATTCTCCCCCTCCCTCCCTCCCTCTCTCTCTCTTATGTACATTCACACGCTCACACAAACACCCACATGCATATACAAACGATCGCACACACATCATGAAATTTGTACACACGATAAATGAAATCCCTGAACCACAATGAACGTGACGTCGTTTCACCACTAATGTGCTGTTGTCGACACCTGACACTCTTGGTTGAGACCACGGAAGGGTACGGGGGTTTTAGCCCGGTATTACTGGGCCTTCTACAGTGTCAGGCAGACGTTTCAGTCCCTTGTCCCAGTCCCAAGCCCCAGCCCCTGGTCACAGGTCCTGGTTCCAGTCCCATGCCTCGTCTCTTGAATTAAGTTTCTGCCTTCATTTCCGGGCATCAAGCCTGTCTAGACCTCAGTGCGTCTTGGGTCACTGAAGGCAAACTTGAGCCAAGCCCGACCACCAGCCTCCAGCACCCACACCAAGGCAACCAGTACTCACACCAATACCGCCCCAGCACCTGCTACAGTAATCAGGCCCTCCAGTGGTCACGCTCACATCTCCTCAGCACCTGCCATATGGACCCCTGCACCAGTACTCACGCCCAACCCCCAGCAGCCACACCCGCACCCTTGCATGGCTCCAGCACACACGCTAATGACACCCTCCACCTAATAACTACACCCTGGGAATACGAGCCGCGCCCACCTCACGCCTCACACCCTCCGCGACCCACGAGACACATCAGGGACAGTCCATCGGCCGCCACCTCAGCCTTTCAGAGACAACTGGATACGATTGTCAGTATTAAAACGACACATTTATGACAAATCAAATCGTTTGTCGACAACTACCGAAATAAAGATGATCTTTAACATCATCAAAATATTCTGTTCATATAACACTTACACATAGGTTTGGTCTTGCAGCAATATTGCTGAAGTCGATCTGAGGATTTGAACAAAGATCGAGGAGTTTAGGAACCTCCAGCTTACTTTTCAGAGGCCGATGAATGATGGAAAGAGAGAGAGAGAGAGAGAGGTGGATGGCATGAGCGTCGGTAACGGGCTGGCCTGCAGGATCAGCGACATGGCAGGACCCTCGAGGTACCTGGCCCGCCGTCCTGGGGCCCGCCACTGCAGCATCAAGCAGAGCTTCGGACCCCACTGCAGGAGGCTCTGGCGTGGTTCGGTCCGTGCTCAGGTGTTTGCCCACGTGTTGGTCTGAATGTGTCCACTTAGCGTAGAGTTTACGCCAGCGGAGGA
This sequence comes from Panulirus argus, assembly GCA_038088735.1. Lineage (NCBI taxonomy): Eukaryota > Metazoa > Arthropoda > Malacostraca > Decapoda > Palinuridae > Panulirus > Panulirus argus. Next base: position 7,103 of record JAYMFT010159656.1, on the reverse strand, counting down.
AAGTATAAGTGAAGTGAGAGTTGGTGAAATCAGATATTACACTAATGCGGTGTTGTGAGGAGGTCTGCCTCTCCCAGGTCAACCACCTCGACTGTTGCTGCTTAGCATTGCTACAGGCCGGTGGCCACGACCTCCTGGGGTTAGAGATGGCTATAAGTCTTAGCAGTGTTACAAGCTAAGGGGTTTGTGTTGGGTATGAGCCTCAGCAGTGCTACAGGCCGGTAGCCACCACCCGTCATGAACCATGCTCTGCTTGTGGCCACTGCTGCACAATGACTACTTGCCACCGGATGATATACCACCGACCCATCTGCTCTCAATACCGGGTATTTGGCCACCCAGTAATTCACCAGATATGTTTTCCATCAATTTCATCGCCGTCAAACCTTTTGGTTCCTGACTATTTACTGCGGGATAATTTACTAATGATCTTTCCATTGCCATATAATTTGGTACTAGATTATTTGGTATCTGGTAATTTAGCATTGGAGTTCTTTCGCTCGATTACTAGACCATTCATTACAGGATAATTAACCGCTAGACGATTTGCATTTGGGCAATTCACTACCGGAAAATTCACCAGAGGACTGTAATTCCCCTCTTAATGACATCTGTTATCACCTCCGTTATTCCAACATACAGCGGATTTTTCGTCTCTTTTATTCGGGAAAGTCTTGAACGAATTACCAGGAAGGCAATTGCACTAACTAGTGTTCGTGTGTCCTCAGGGAAAATACACCGGTCCTGCCAAGGCTGCCACGCGATCACGACAGTAGGTAGTGTCACGTGATGAGGGATGCCATGAGGAAAGGGAGCGCAGGAATGAAATGCGGCCACGGGACCTTGATGAGTGACTAGTCGGAAGGCTTGAGCTCTCTCTCTCTCTCTCTCTCTCTCTTACTCATCGTGGGTAGGTCCTCTCTCTCTTTCTGGTAGGTAGTAAGTGATAGGCAGCCACCGATCAGGGTGGTTCTACCCGCCTGGGTATCGGTAGGGTTAGTGACAACTGAACAATGAGGCTTAACAGCGGTGGCTGTCAAGTTTCGCTCCTTTGGACCCAATTGCTGTCTTTCCTCTCTGCCTCACCCACACGTGAGCTGCCCTTATCAAAGTCGCAAACATACCCGTAACTCACACGACTCGTTCTTTATAACTTTAAATTTTCCTGCGGTGAGCGCTACACACTAGTCCTGCCTTTCCGTAAAATCTCGTCGTAAGTCCTCGTAAGTAAGTAAGTAAGTACTCTCTTTCTCCAGCAAAATGTCGATCGATGTAGGTACTCGCAGGTAAGTAGGTACTTGTTCTCAGAATCACGAACTGTAGATTTCGTGTCACACTATAAAGCCCATTAGTTTTCATACATAAGTACACGAATAAAGAAAAACACACACATCATATATGAGTACAAACACACAAACACACATAGAGGAGTGAGAGTACTTGCCTGTAATCACCAGTGATGGAACACTTTGGATGTTAATGATGCGACAGTTACCTTGAGCAGGAGGTGCAGGTGGCGGGTAGGTCGGGTTGGGTCTGGGGTCTTATCACCTGCCACTCCACTTCCCCAGCCAGCCCCTGGGAGGTCACTCCACCTAGCCACCAATTCTCACAAACCGTTGCCCACGTTTACATTTTTTCTAAGGGCCTGACTAAGGGACATGGCCGAGGGCTCGAGCTTTTGGGCGTGATCTGCTAACATGGCCGGTGTTGCACGTTAGGACCAGACCTTCCCAAAGCCCCAGAACCCAGTGGCAGTGTTGAGGGCTTTTCCTCTTGATAGCGCCATCATTAGGCACCCTAGATTAACAGTACTCATGATGATGATACTAAAACAATGCTATACGAGTGATGAATATCAGATACTTTTAGATACTAGATATTGCTAATATTAACAGCTGTGTGTGTGTGTGTGTGTGTGTGTGTGTTTCTGATATATGTGGAAAAATATTATTTTCGGCCACACTGGTGACGGCAGCACCTTAAGGTCGAGATTCCCTCCCTAAGTCTGCTATGGCGGCTCTTTAGCGACACCCTACTTACTGTTGTTTCATAATGGGAGAGTCTGTCAACCAGCCAAATGACACTTGACACTAATGATCCACTTACTTGTCACGGGCGTGGGGTGTGTGACACTCGACTCCGGTCCTGTCATGCTGCTGGCCACTTCTCGTCACCAACACTCCGGCACACTGTGTTGCGCCGGTGACCAACTAGCAAAGACCTTTTCTTGGGGCACTTGGGGATCTGTGTTACTTTCTGAGGAAACACTTGTCACTTTCTCGATGTTCTTTGTTCATCATTGTTCATTATCACCAACACATTAGACCTCGCACTCAAGAGTTCGTTATCAAAGTTATCACTGTGTTCCTAGTGTTGCCACGTCATTGTGGTGCATGTGTTGCCTCGGGTATTGTGTTGCTGAGGACAGCATCAGGGCTGGAACTCCTCCATCCTCCCGTAGTTGCTCTCCATCAGTGGCACCTGCAAGTATTGTGGTCCAGGTCACACCTCAGCGTTCAGACACAAGTAACGGGGAGAAATGTTAACGCTCATAGAAAACGTACATGATAACAGCAATAGGGCAACACCGAGAGAACTCCTCGTCTGGATCTTAATGCCACAGCAACCACTTTCTTTGATGAGACAGGACACACTGTATTACTGACCCAGTAACACACGACCAGTATCAGGTAATAAAACGCTAGTAACGTAATGACTCAAGGTAGCAACCCACCAGTAACACAGTAATACATCACCAGTAGTACACTACCAATACTGTAGTAATACAGTATAAGTAACTAAGTAACACTCCGCCACTAACACAGTGACATAATAATACCCAGCTGTACACCAACAGTAACAAGGTAACGTACCAATAGAGATCACAGGCCTCCAGTAACAAGGCACTAGTGAAAATAACAACCCGAAAGTGACGGTGAAGACTTAACACTCACAAGGTAAAGACATGCAGTGAAAACAATCGGACCGTGACCTTACCAAACCACCGGTAACACAGTTAAAATAAAGCAGCGGTAACACACTAATAAAGCACCAGTGAAGAAGCGCGAGACAGACAACTAGCGGGAAACCACCTGTAACAGTGACCACACGTTAACAGTAACACGCCAGCGAAACATAACCAGTCACCTTCGATGCTGTAACAAACCAACTGCAACACGTTACAAGTGACACATTAACAAATCGTCAGAAAGCGATAAACCGGCAACAACAACGCCAGTGGCAGAGGTGCAAACCACCAGTAGCACAATACCAGAAACAGTACAGTAACTAACCACTTGTCACATAGCACCAGGGACATCAACAAACCATGAGTAACACAGTATCAAAATCAGTGATATAACACTAAACACAGCACCAGGGAAGCACTAAGAATTCAACAGTAGCATACTAACAGCGACACGGTCAGAGACCACCTGAAATAAAGTAACAAACTATTAACAATACAGCAGCAAACCACTAGGAACACACCACAAATGGCACTGGAGAAAATTTACAGTCCCACTGACAGTAACAAATGGGCATCTAACAACACCAGTGGCTAACAAACTTCCATTAAGAAAGCACTAGTAACACAATAACAAACCAATAGAGAATATAACAAACCGCAAGTAACACGACACCAGTGACGTGGTAACAAGCCATCAGTTTTAGTGAAAGAAACAAACCAGTGACAGAGACAACCCAGCAGTTAACACAGTAATGGTGATACAGTAAAAGCCACCAGTAACTAAGAGTAACAGCACCATGAGCAACAAACAAATCATCAGTAACATAGCATCAATGACTGTAAGAAACCACTACTAACACAGCATCTGTGACAATAATCAACAAGCAGTAACACAGTAAGTGACAATATAGTAAATTCCGAGAAACACAGTAACAATGCAGCACCAGTGACTCCGTAACAACTGACGAATTACACAATGTCAGTGACAGTAACAAGCAACCAGTAAAACAGCACCAGTGACAACAATAAACCACAAATATGACAGCGCCATTTGCACACGAATAAACCAACAGCAACAGAGCAGTAGCGACACAGTAATAAGCCAAGAATGAAAGCAGCGAACCAGTAGTACCCCAGCATCCACCAGTGGAGTGCCGCAGGGTCCTTTTCTGGGACCATTACTCTCTTTTGGACCTTTGTGGATGATTTACCGGTAGGTTAGGTTAGGTTAGGTTAGGTGGCTTACCAGGAAGAGTAGCAAGCCACCGGTAACACAGCACCAGTGACACAGTAAAGAACCACCAATGACACAGCACTAGTGAAAGTAACAAACCACCTGTAACATAAAACCAGTGTAACAACCCAGCAGTAACAGTTCGAACGACAAGACAAAAATCAACCCGTAACACAGAACAGGGGTACTAAAACACCGCCAGTAAAACCGCCACAGGTAACATAGCAGTGAACCATCAGTAACACAGTGAAAGTAACATTAACAGTCCATCAAGAACACAGTGCCAATAACACAGGAACAGATCACTAAAAACGCAGTAACAAGCCAGAGTAACACAGCACCAATGACACAGTTCGAGTGACAGTAACAGTCCATCTGAAACACAGCGCTAATGATACAGGGACAAATCGCCAACAGCAAAGTAGTATACTCGACGATTAGTTCAGTACCAGTTAGAGTAACACACCGCCAGTAACACAGCACCACTGATGGTAATGAACCGCCGGTAGCGCAACACCATCGACACGGTAGCACTTGCGACAGTAACAGACCACTAGCAACACAGCACCCATCGTACAGCAACAAGCTACCAGTAACAGAGGACCAGTAACACAGTAATAAACCACCAGTAACACAATACGAGTGACAGAAAAGAAATGCTACTAGCATAACACCAATGACACAGGAACAAACCGCTAGTAACACAGTACCAGTAAATAGTAAACCATTAGTAATATAGCACCGGTGACAGTAACAGACCATCAGCAACACAGCGCCACTAAAGCGGTAACAAACCATCGGTAATGTAATAATAACACAGTACCAGTGACAGTAACACACCACCAGTAACACAGTATCAGTGAGAGTAACGAACCACGAGAAGCACAGCACCAGTGACGCAGTAACACGCCATCAGTAACATAATACCAGTGACAGTTACAAACGACCACTAACACGGTACCAGTGAAAGTTAAAAACGACCAGTAACACAGTACCAGTGAGCTGTAACAAACGACCAGTAACAAAGTACTAGTGATGCAAAAGCAAACAATCAGTAACGCAACAACAAAGCACCAGTAACACAGGAAAAAAACAACAATAATGTGGCACCAGTGACACAGTGATAAACCATTAGTAACACAGTACTAGTGAAAACAAAACTACGGGTAACACACCACCAGTATAACAATAAAAATACGACAGTAACACATCAACGGTAATGGTAACAAATAACCAGTTACAGAGCAACAGTGACAACAACAATCACCAGCAACACAGTACCAGTGACATCAGTGTACAGTGCTGAGGCACTTGCTGGACACCTGGAACTGTTGCTCTGAAGGTCAGCGGAGGAAGGCGTTGTTCCAAAGATGTGGAAGTTGACGGGTATCGCGCCCATGATTAAGAAAGATGATCTACAAATCGCGCTAGATTAAACATCAGTCTCCGGTGTGGTCTGTAAAACACTGGAAAAGATAACCAGGAAGCAAATGGATCGCTGTTTGAACAGGTAAACTGCTTAACTGGGAGACAACACGGATTCCGGGGACGGAGGTCTTGCATTAAGAATCTCCTAGACTTTTGTGGGATGGAAGGCCCCATCTTAGGTCAAAGAAATGGATGGGTAGACCGTGCGTTCCTGGACTGACAAGAAAGCTTTTGACACTAGACCCCACCGAAGTTTGATAAAGAAGTTAGAGCTATTGGCAAGAAGGGGTTGACTTCTCCAGTAGAAAGAGGTAGATGATTACCATAGTGGAGGGGAAAGGACCCTGGCTAAAGGAGTATTGTCGAATTGGGCTGCGGCCGCCAATAGCGTGCTGCAGGAATCGGCCTTTGGGCTCACTGCTGTTCTTGGTGTGTATGTAAATAACTTATCTGACGGACTAAATTCGTACCCAAACGATTTTGTGGGCGTTGTCAAGGTCATGAGATAATTAAGATGAATGCATAACCTTAAAGGAATTTGAAGGAATGCTATAGTTGGAGTGATAATTGATTGATGGAAGTCAATCCATTAAGTGTACAACGAGATTGGTACGCAGAAATAAGGCCTTAATAACATTATCAACTTACGGGAAATAAGCAACAGCATTTGATGTTTGAAGGAGACCTAGCGTCGACTGTGTTCCTAACCTGTCGCCAGAATTGTACATCAGGAGCACTGTCAGATTCATATTACTTGCCAAAAAATATCAAAATTACTTTTAAGTGTGAAAATAAGTAAACGTTTGGCAATGTATTTACAAAACATATTATGCCTCTCAAGTCTAGCCAACGCAACTAGAGAAGAACTTAGATCTGATTAAGAGGGTCCAGAGAAGTGCAGACTAAGATACTACCTGATTGATAATAGCTGAGCTAAACTAAGAGGCTGAGAGCTACAGAGCCTCTAGCGACGGGTTAGGAGAGAGAGCAAGAGAGGGATCACGTGAGGACGGTCTACAAGGTGTAAATGAATTGGACGACTTCGGTAGCGAACAGTTCTTGACATACAGCAACAGAGGAACTAGAAACCACAGCAAAGAACTGGGCAAGAAGTTGTTTTTCTTTGTTTGTATGTACTCATTGTTACTGAGACGACACAAACAACTGAATGTAGGGTGTATTGGTCGGGGTGGTGTGCGAAGTGAAAGTCAGGAAGAGTGGTTTGATGGAGGGAGAGGAGGTGGTGAAAGCCTTGCGAAAGATGAAATCCTGCAAAGCAGCGGGATTGGATGTTATTGCAATTGAATTTATTAAGAAAGGGAATGACTGTGTCGTTGATTGGTTGGTAAGAATTTTCAGTGTATTTATTGGTCACGGTGAAGTGCCTGGGGAGTGGCGGAATGCATGTATAGTGCCATTGTACAAAGGCAAAGGGGATAAAGGTGAGTGTTCAAACTATAGAGGTATAAG
>JAYMFT010159645.1:0-12452 GCA_038088735.1 Panulirus argus | reverse complement strand
ATATGTCAAGGGCAACTACATATGACTCCCCGAAATCTTTCAGGGATGATGCCCAGACATTAGTAAGATAGGAAAGATATATGTGTGTGTGTGATGGTTGGTCTGCGGTACGGGTGTGTGATGTAATAATGGCTGTTTAATTCGTTTATAAATGAGATAATAAGGGAGGGAAATGCAAGGGTCTTGGAGGTAGGGGTGATGGGGGGAGGCGACTGGTATGTGAGTCAGTTGTCTGCTGATGAAAAACACTGGTGGCAGATTCGACAGAGAAACTGCAAAAGTTGGCGTCTGAGTTTGCGAGTGTTCGGAAGAGAAAGTCGAGAGTAAATCTGAATAAAAAACAAGGTCATTAGGTTTAGCTGGCCTGAGGAACAGGGTGGTTGAGGTATAAGTGTGAATGGAGATAATCTAGAAGTGAAGCGTTTTAGATAATTGGGAATGGACATGGCAGCGAATGGAACTAAGGATGTGAAAGTTAATAATAAGGAGGGTGAGGGGACAAAGGTTCTGTGAGCACTGAAGAATGTGTGGAAGTAGAGGTCGTTAACTGGGAGGACGAGAACGGGTATGATTTAGGTATAGTAGTCTCAACTATGTTGTACGGATGCAAGGACGTGCGGAGGAGGGTAGACATGTTGGAAAGGAAATATGAGGACATTAAGCGCTGTGGGGAAAGTTGATCGACCAAGTAATGATATGATGAAAGAAAGGTGTGGTAATAAGAAGAGTATGGTTGAGAGAAATGAAGAGGGTGCGCTGAAATGGTGTCGACAAATGGAGAGAATGTGTTAAGGGGAGGCTCACAAAGAGGATGTGTCAGAAGTGGAGGGGACAAGAAGAAAGGGGAGACGAAGAGCGAAACTGGAAGGACGGCGTGAAAAAAGATTTTGAGTGCCCAGGGACTGCATATGTAGGGGAATGAAAGACGTGCATGGGATGGCGTTAATTGGAGCCCTGTGGTATACTGGAGACGATGCGTTTCCTTTCTCGGTTCTTGGCGCCACATCGCTACCACGAGAAACGGCGAACAAGAAAGAAAACATATATCTCTTTATTTTTCTCCTGAATTTCATTGTACATCATAGAGTGTAAACACAGTAAATCAACGGTACTATATTAAAAGTTTCATTATTTTCATGCATAAAAATCAATGTTTTCAAATATGTCTAAAATTTCATTTTTTTTTTTAGATCAATGGTTCATTGATGAATTCACTTACATCATTGAGTTTTATTCACAATACAAAATGATTCAATATTTGCTCAAAGTAAAGGTAGAATCGGCGAATATTTACAGATACCGGTGGCCGATACCAAGACACTGGTACATCCCTACTTATGAAATACCTTTCCCGTCTGCATCCCAGACCTGTACAGTCAAACTGATTTCAGTCGTTCACATTAGCTGGGGTTCTTATGAATATGTGTGCGGGACAAGAAAGGCTCTCTACAGTACCGCCCGCCCTAAAGGCAATGTTGGTATAGTGCAGTATTTCTGTTCGTGTATCAGCGTCTTGAGGAGTCATCACTGGTTTTACTTGTTTTGAGGTCCCTAAGATCCAATCTGCTGCCTTATTGAAGAAGGTGACTGTTGCGTTTCACTTCGTGGCCTATTACAGCGAAATAGTGTCAGTATCTGTCCGGTAACTTGCACCGCATTTCATCTTTTCACCCTTCTCATACAGGAGTTGGAGCTTTCCTACTCAAAACATGGTTAGCGTGACCGAGCGCAACACACTGTATATTCGTATCTGCGTCGTCAAACATACGATATGGAAAAAAAAAAAAAGTGCAAACACTGGACAGTCTGATTTATAGAACACGTGTGGTGATCCGTTACTTAAAAAGTTTACATTCATCTTCCAATTTCACACATTCATCCTGGTTGGATTATGTAGAGTTTGTCAAGCGCCAGAACTAATGGTTATTCAACAAATTTGCGCATGAAATAAAGTCTGAAAACTTTCAATTATATCATTTACAAGATATGTAATAGAAATAAAACTACTATGTAAAATTATATATGTCTAGCTTCCTTTGAAAAATCAAGTTTATTTACACTGATATTACTGAGTTTATTTTCTCCAATACTTTATTTCTTCTATCATTATACCATGATTTATGCCAGACTCCGTGATTCCTATATTTTTTGGTATTTCGTTAGCATTACGTCTACTCCTTTGTGTACAAATCCCCCAGCTTAAGCCAGATGTATGTATGCGCGCGCGCGCGTGTGGTGTGTGTGTGTGCGCGCGCGTGCGTGCGTGTGTGAGTGTATGTGTGTGGGAGGGTGGGTTGAGATACACAAGTGCTCATAAAGGGAGAGTACACTAGAGGCGTATGAGCATGTAAAGGACTGGAGGAACCACAGCAACTGGTGCATAAAGACGACAATGCACCGAACAGTGGTGAAAGGTTACGCAGCATGGCCAACCCTAACCTCTGTCTCAAAATGATGGCAGCCAGTCTCAATGTGATGCATCTCATCCATCTACCAATATTATCTATTTCAAGTGTAAGATAAACTTTTATTCTCAGGAAAAAAGGCACCTCAACTTCAACACGGTGAAGTGCCGGCATTACAATAATTGCATTTGAAACTGGCTGTTCGTGTACCTTTCGACTGCCAAACGTAAGCTATATACAGATTTAACTCTACAGGATTTCTGATAAAGTAATGGTTCGAACTGCTGCACGCAGTTATCTGGCATCTGCGGACGCCACAGCCGCTTCATAACCAGATCAATAATTCAAAACTTCTTTTCGTAACTTGCATTGCTCTCCATTGCCTGTGGCTCCCAACATTCTTCATTCTTTTACAATAAAACAATGAGGTCAAGAAAACACATGAATCGTGCATGGGGCATACAGCTTGCCCAAGAGAGGGGAGTCAATACAGACGGAAAGAGGGTTCCAGAGAAGCTTCAGTGCGAGACGGGGCGAGCAGCGCGGTCAGGCGAGAGCTGCAGCAACGGTCTGGGGGAAGGGGGGGGGGAGCGCATAGTTGCCGACAACTGCTAGCCACTGCGTTAGTTTGTCAACTAGGCGGGCACCGTTATTACGGCGCTATATCATACTTGTTACACGGGCAACACGGACACCAGGAGTGTTTTATCTGTGTTTGCTGTGCCGTGAGGCAATGCATCTTGCAAGTGAAGTGAGGCGCGTCAAAACAGGCCAGAAAGTTGTGCTTCTGGGCTACATACATTGTTAACACTACCATCACCGCGTTTATTCCGATCTCAAACACATGCCAGAGGTTACCATCGGGGCCGTCCATACCCAAGATAGCTCCTGCCTCGCCATAAAGTGATCCTGTGCAATCAAGTGGACAATGTGCGCCTAATTAAGAGCTTGTTGCACGTCTGGGTCTCTTATGAGGGCGGACGCAAAAGCGAAAGTTGCTGTGGGTAAAAACCAGCGTACTACAGGTTGGTTCTCAACTTCGTGTCAGACCAAAACGATATTTGAGAATTCCCGCTGCTGGTATCACAGACAGGGGACCAAGCAAAACTCGCCTTACGTAAGCCTTACGCTTACTCTGGAGGCTCGTCGTCAGCTTCACTGCTCAGTGTGGCATCGCCGATACTTCTCTCGATCAGTTAGGTTCTTTCGTCCCAATACCACAAGCTCTTTCACTGCCTGACTCATCCGGTCCAATATGTAGATATGAATAACGAGTGAAAGAATTTTCATCCGGTCCAATATGTAGATGTGAATAACGTGTGAAAGAATTTATTCGCTGGCGGCCACGGGTATTTACATTATTATTCCCGACGTGAAGATGAGTGAAGATGAAATAGTTGGGTACGAGATAAAATATGCCTTCCTACAACTTAGGGAACACAAATGACACGTGTTTAACCCCTTGAGCACGAAGTCACGTGACTGGGGTATGACGACTTGACCCTGACCTTAAGGCCAAGCCATCCAAAGGTTAACTTCAACATGAAGTTATTGTGAGTGGAGCCTCGCACCCAGAGCACCTTCTACACGTACCTTAGGTCAACAGAAGACGGACGGTCGCACTGCCTGTTATTAATATCAGTGTTACACAAGAATGATTTCTCATATTACAGTAATGGGTTGAGACCGGGGTGGGCCATAACATTTCTCAAGTTGAGGGGAAAATTAATCATATGTCACAGACTCTAAGCCTGAACCTACGTCTCTATGGACGACAGACTTGGAAAGGATAAAAATTTATAGTATGTGAGTGGCTCACGAAACAGAAAGCTCGCCTCATAATAGCAGATCGTAGCTGTAAGGAAAGATATGATCAGGTACAGTTCTAAAGGTTAGCGCATGTGGGGAAGAAACGACTACATAGCGGCCTAAAACTGCAGACGCATCTCTTTGAAGTCTATCATTTCCGTATGAGAAACCAGCCCCCACCCTCCCTACAGTCACCTAAAAGCAGATAATAACAACACAACTACGTGTTATCTATATATGACTTCCAACTTTAAGAGATCCAAGCTCCTCTTACAGGTTATCATGGCTTACAGTAAAGAGACGGAGAGCCCCTTCTTAAGCACCATTACCACACATGGTACTGTAAGGGATCGTACAATTTCATTGTACAATAACACACAGGAGCCAGCCCCTCTTAACACTTTAAAATGCCTCACGTACTCACTTCATCAAATGTCCTAAATCCTACTGTACAGAACAGCTGCAGTGGTCGGCCGCACACTGTCCAGGGGCCGTCCTTGTATGGAAATAAACAGAAAAGTTCTCTGCCATCTTAGAGCCCAATTACGGTATAATCAAATACGTTTCTTCATGTAATAAATGCAACTGATTCATAGTTGTTACATAATGGTAATCAACACTTACGGGACCGAGGACTAAGGAGTTAGCAGGTGGTGATGTACAACGGAAAGAAAAAACCTATAACGTATATAACCAGATATACAGGTAGAGTAGACTGGGGCAGGTTAGAGAGAGAGAGAGAGGGAGAGAGAGAGAGAGAGAGAAGCAGGACCGATGACTCAGGGACGACCAGCCAGCCAATGGGGGTGGGGGTGAGGGGTGGCAGGGCAGGCAGCTTGTACCCGTCTAGCTATACTGAAATAGGTTTGCGGACGGCTTAGACTGGCCATAATAAGGTCGGCTGTGACTGGTCATAATAGGGTAGCAGGCAGGACGGCTGGCCTGGGGTGACCAGCTTCAACAGTGAGGGTTGGCCCGGGGTGATCAGGTACACTAATAACAAATAGTGCGGGGTGAACAGCTACTTCACTGGGGTATGGTCCGAGTTGGTCCAGGGTGAGCAGCGACACCTGTAAGAGCTGGCAAGATAAACTAGTGAGGGCGACCAACATTAATGAAAAATGGTCCGGCGTGAACAGTTACACCATTAGGAATGGCCCGGGGTGACCATCTACATTAGTGAGAACTAGTCCAGGGTTCACCAGTAGGGACCGTTCCGGGGTGATAGTTATACCAGAGCTAGCTCGGGGTGAACAGCCGCACTAGAGGGGACCGGTCCGGGGTGAGTAGCTACACTAATGAATAGCCCGGGGTGACCAGCAACACCGACCAACAGCTAGTGCGGGCTAGCTCGGGGTGAACAACTCCACCACAGGGGGGAGGGTCCGGGGCGTCAGCTACAATGCCTGGCCCGGGGCTGACGGCTCGGCTGACGGTGGCTGTTGAGAACTTATAACAGCAATGATGCTAACCACCAGGGGGGGGGGGGGAATGGTGAGCTCCGCGCCATATTAGGCTACCCTGAGAGGCTGCTGTGGCGGGGTACTGGGAAACGTCACAGAGGTATGTACCTCTTCCTGCTGGCCACACTTGACACTGGTCGAAGGTGCTTCCCTTATCTTCGTAACAGTTGCCCTCCGCTTTACGACAACAAACTCGTGGAAGACTGTGCTCTATATCACTAGCATTTACCTCAGTTTATAAAAATCCTTCACACGGATGAAAGACTTTCAGACGGCTCGTCATTTGCAGGGAAAATAACTGTTTAGTCTGCCAGTTTCCGGCTCCGGAGGGTAAACCTCACGAGGAGAAGCCGAGAGGCGTCCAACGTCTAAATCACTGGAGCGTTCTTCATTCTGCAAGATATATCCTAATGATATCCGCTAGGTATATACCCTCTCTAATACACTTTTCTCTCGGCATTTTCGTCTCAATTACTTTCCCATATAAAATGTTAATTACAATTTCTAATCAATTCTAAAATCTTACAAGAGGTAGGGCATCTGTTTCCAGACAGTTGGCAATACCCTTTAAGAGCGAACCTAGCGCCGCGCTCAAGGTTACGCTACGTCATTTAGTGTTAAGCCTCGTTACTTTTCTTACTAATTTCATTGACCAATTATGCAGACAAAAGCGTTAGTTCGTCACTTTTCGGTAATTTTAAACACAAGTTGTCAATACCTGTTCCCGGTTACGCTATCTCCCCGTCGTGTAAAAGTGTATCAAGTGACTAACACAGGCAGTAAATTACCGCTCTATATAAACCTGTAACATCTTTGGGGACATAAAATTTTAGGATTCAACATTAATGGGAAGTGAGTAAATTCCTTGTGATAAAGGTGTCTGTCTGACTGTAACAGAACTGGAAGAACACAAGGAACTGAACAGTACGGAAAGTATAGTTTTAAACAACTATGGTCCTTAATTCCTAAAAGAAGAAGCAAATTTCCATCTCGTCAATCTAAAAACCAAAACTAGTCAGGGCACAAATCTATAAACCAAAGATGCAAAATCACAAGAATTACCGAACAAATATGAAATAAGGAACTCCGCCTTGACTACATGAGAAACACAGTCCCAAAAATAATTTTCTAAAGGGACTGCAACCCATCATATGCTACATGGAAGTAAGCAGAAAACAACACTAGTTGAAAATCCTTCCGAAAGCAAGAAGGACGAACAGCTGCAAAAAAGACTAATATTTAGACTGTGCGAGAATATCTCCCTCAGTTACTAAATAACATAACCAACCTCAAGAAACAACACATAAAACATCTTTGCAAATAATGTGGACCTAATCAGTTATTTCATCATCTCAAATGCACTTTACTCTGATCGCAACTTAAATGAAGTCAAAACAAAAGTGTATGCTAAATCACACGCAACCGTGGGGATGTATTCTGCAATATCATTGTTAACAGCAAGCGGATAGAATGAGGTGTGATCAGTAAGACCCCGCCTCCCCCAACCAATGCGCTTGTCCATTATGCCAAAGACACACACACAACGCTTCCGTGACGCCTGCTGGACCACCACTCCACGACCCCCTGACGGAGACACGATGACCCTCCCCATACTGGCCAGACATTATGTAAATAATATTGACGTTGTACTGAATGAATATCCGAACTTCCTTAGGCTTTAGTAAGCTCCTTTGGTATATTTATATGTACTCGCGACACATGCCAAGTGCTTCTGGTATTATTGTACAGGGGTACCTAGTGACAGCACTAGGATCCCAATTCCTCTATCAAGGAATAATGTATTGACACTGAAACTGAACTGACTGTTTATCTTAAGAGCTCGACCCGTGAACTGAAGCGGTAAATGTGTTACCGAGGTGAGCAAGTAAAGAGTAATTATACTGGCAAATCTTCTTCATATATTTTCTCTCTTTGATCATGTACAGAGAATAAACTCGATAACACTAATGGCGATTCGTAAATCCCGGTCGTAATGTCCTTTTTCTCTGCTTACCTAATTGCTGTATAATCTACACGACTGAAACCTAGAAACTATTTAATCTAATCAGCTTTTCCCGTGAGCATATAATTATTTAGGGTACCGGACGCACGTATATGTAAAAGCCATGCGCATATCAGTTCATTAAAGTGATTTACAAAACGCAAGTCTGTGATACTCTGGTATTTCGTTTTGCTTCTCACCTTTACGAAGAACATAATCATACTGTTTTTCGCGCATAATTCACTTCCCGGATGATTATCATCTCTCGCTTGGAGACTCACTTAATCAAGTCATCCCCTTTACCGAGCCTTAAACGAATAAAAGCTCATCTTCAGACGTAATTCTGATAAAGGAAGGCGATATTCTGTGAAGGGAGAGGAAGGTAAAGACATTTTTTCATTGAGGGAGAGAGAGAGAGATTCTTTAACCTCTCTCTCTCAACGTATCCAAGGTTGTAAATGTAGCACAGGTTAACGCTGTCATAACTTAAGGGACGTGGGAAGAGGCAGGACCTCCACGGTGCTTATGGAGTAATCCCACACGAAGGACGCGCTTATGCTATGCACATATGATTCATAAACTCTGACCTTTGGCGACGCCGAAGATTTTGATGAAATAACTCATTGGCCAAATATTCACGATGGCTTTACCATCCTCGGGCGCGCGCCTCGGTATGAGTCCCAGATTAACCTCCTGGAAACGTGGAGATGTTGCTGTTTTTCTGGTCAGCTTTATGAAGCGAGAGTTGGAGAGGCTATGGGAGGCAGCTGTGCTAGATATCTGGATACCATAGATACCATATTTCTTAAGTCTTACACTAAATAGTACGGCATTGTTGCAAAGACTCCAGAGTGTGAAAAATATATGCAGTATCTTCTCTTGCGTAAAAGCCTCTACTATTTACATATTGCATCGACTTCCTTCACTCTAAGATGTAAGTTATATATACTATTTATGTATATTCAGCTGAAAGTTTGCATGAATGTAAACGTAAGTGAATCTGTCTGTCAGACTTCCACACTGAGGAAGAATGTAGGCACAGTGCTTGGAACTAGTCTTCGGCATTGCAAGAACTGGAGTCGTATGATATTTGTTACGTGGTCTGTTCCAGTTGGCACCACGAGCGACTCAAAGCCACGAAGCTAGCTAGGCTTCCCTTGGTATTGCCGGGTTAATATCAGCCTCTCGTAAACTTACGCTGAGGAGCGATCCAAGCTCTCACGCTGTAGTTTATAAACCATGTTGGCTGTCTTCGTTTATTAGTAATTCATTCAGTCTCCAAATGCTGGGGTCAACTCTGATATACCGGAGTTGCAAGAGAGCCGATCACCTCGCATTTACGTTAATAAAACTGATTATCGCTATAATGAGGTGTATGCCACATACGGCTCTGATCTGATCTGATTAAGACCTTTTTTCCTCCTCCATGGCAGATGCTGGCACCTGTTGCAAAGTCAGCTAACACAGGTACATTTACTAGCAATTAGCTCACCCCGTGTTCAGATAGGGCTTTCGCGGCCGCTCGTTTTTTCCCATTCTGTGAAACTAATTAAGGAAGAAAGGGTCGGCAGGTGGTTGCAATCAGTGATCGTAAGGCTTAGTTCCCGGACCGCTAAATGATTATGAGCTGTTTCTTTGCCCTAATCGCCTGTTTGATAACATCGTATAAGGACGCTTAGTCCATCCGCCTGAGTCTGGATTATATGACTGGTGACCAGGAACACAAGCGCTGTCTTTCCCTTTCTTCGGCTAAGAGTAATGCAACGTATATCAGAATAAAGCAAGTTCATCTTTCAGCTAAAAGTCGCGTGACTGAGTTTGCTAACCAGATCCAGTTGGAATTTGTCCCGCCTACATTTCTGCTCTAGCTCACGCTGCAACTTCGGCTGAGAAAGTGAAAAGAGTCAAGGGTGCATCTGACTGCAGCACCAGCAGCAGTGCATTCAGTGATGAACAAACAGTGAGAAGTGGTCGGTCTTCGTAATCCTGAGACTCGACAGACTTAAGCTAAAGGCTAAATAACCAGCCAGTCATAACGCTTGCTTAACTGTTCCCCATATACATACGAGCTGGGTTTATCTTTTACTTTATGGGCTTTCAAATTCGTGAGATCTTCGTCCTTACGAACAGTCCCGTATCGCCATCGTGGGGTTGGGCAGGGGTCTGCTCAGCGCCCTCCCTGGCTGTGATTGAGAACAGAGGGCAAAACGTGACGACTTTGGCTCCTGGATCACAGCCGCTGTCCCTTGAGCCACCGACGACCCGTTTCCTCCGTAAGGACTGAGAAGCGCATTCTCATCCTTGAACCTTCTTGCAGCTGTCTCACGAGGGTCCTCGAGACGCTCCAAAGGACGACTCGAACCTTTGTCCCATAAACTCTCCGAACACTGTCCAGCAAAAGCTTTCGGTATGCCAGACACAAAACTGACTCACTCGGGCTCGTGCTCGAAAAAAGAATTGGATTCGCGACCAATACATACTCTTACTAGTGCCAATGTGTACTCACCTTCCTTAAAGAGATTCTCTGTAGGACTGAGAGCGGACTTAGCTGATAGTTCCTACGTTCCGCAAAAGAAATTTAGAGGTTAATCCTTTTTGGCATTTGCAGCGAAAGTGCAGGAAGCACACTCGGTTTCATGGGTACCCTGTGGGCATAGCTAGGAAGCTGAAACATCGAAGCCATTTCAACGTAATGTGAAAAGTTCCAGCCCAAAGTCTCTCAAGACTGCCCTGCGTCCGCAGTCAAAACAATGTATTATGGGTAGATGGATACACAGGGGGAAATATGACAGAGGCAATTTTTTCATTCACGTTGGCTGCCAAGAGGATCAGCTCCTCCATGTCATCAGAATGTGGGTCAACGATCGATGATGATGAACGGTTTGGTGAGCTCAAGGAAATGGTTTTACAAGAAAGGAACTCAAAAGGCTAAACTGGGAGATCCGCAGAGTTAACTCCATCAGATTATCAAATTTCGAAGTATTTGAATAGTTTTTAAAGCGCAGTATCATAGCAACATTAGAGAGTCGAAACTGATAACAGTAGTAACATGTAAAAGTCGAATTCAGGAAATGAAAGTGTTCAAAATACATAAGCCTTTCAGAGTCGAAATCTATAAGTCTGGATAACAGTCAAAAAAAAGACTAATTTCGAAGAAGACTTCAAGTCTCTTGAAACAAATAGTGGAATGCAGAAACCTACCGATGTCCCTAAGATATATATATATATATATATAACTAGCTGTATGGTATATACCCCAATCAAAACAGAATTAGCAGAAAGTCCAATAAAAAACAACCCTCATATACAACCGATAAAAAGAGACAAAATATGCAAATATCTCCAATCAAATATCTCCAATCGATGCCGTGTTGGAAAAGCTTATGATCAATACCTTCCACACCACACATACACTATCAACTTACAAGAACCTTTTACCCAACAGAGAGAGGGCTGGTTACCCATGCCCCTCATTCAGCCAGAAAAGATTGCAGAAGTTTGATTTCAGAAGAGAGGGATTATGACGTCGTGAGAGACCATAAATTCCGAGAGGGAATAATGGCATCCACTCCACAGCAGCAAGTGTATGTTACGTATGTGAGGGCAAAGCACTGACAAAGGACCATCAATAAGCGTCATTTCGAGGTTCTCCAGCAACGGAATGGCGTATGGAGGAAGGAAAGATATATGGTATCACTATGTGCACACTCTTCGGTATAGAGTTACCGTATGGGGAAGAAAAATAGATGAGTGAGAGGCGGAAACCACGCTCACAAAAGCGGTGACTGATGCTTACCAAAATGCGGTCAATGCCCTCCGAGGAAAACGCCAGAAATATACTGTATAAACGACAGCGGTAACGGGGACAGTAGAAGGCTAATGTGCAGCAGCGGGGAGTCGGTGATGGCTTAAAACAATTGCTGAGCGGAATTACATTTTTTTTCTTTGACAGACACCCCAGCTGTGGGCCAATCGGGCCTCCTGTTGTCTGTGTTTCTCATGTAAACTCGTGTAAACTCGTTATATACAGAAGAATGTAATCCAGATGATGAATGGGGCCGAATACCTAAAAGAAAAAGAGGACCGTTCAGAAGCGACGGATGTTATTCTCTATTAAAGGCGATCGTGGTAAGAAAACTTTCGATGATTCTCTACAACAGACCTACTCTCTTGAGCGAGGAGCCATACGATATCACCACTTCCCTCTGGAAGACTAAATGATCTTACGTTAACCACATCAGGACGTAAATCATTACTGAAATGTTCTCAAACGATTGAACCAAGGTTGGCATATATAGCAGCTCGAGGAAACCATGGAAAGCTCTCTGTGGGGGTCCTTTCTTTGCTTGTTCGTGGTTCAGAGTCTATACTAAAGGGGAAGGACACAGGAAAACAATTCTAATATGAATTGGGAAGACTAAAAATGAATGGCCATATTGTCATTTCACCCGTCAGCTTTGATCGGTTTTACACCACGAAGAAAAACCACACATTGCCTTGCACTGTACTAGTGAGGGGGAGGGGGCGTCTTTCGTAAAGCAATGAGTGAGAGAAATGTTTAATTAAAAGCATAAAGTTATATATCAAAACAGAACAATGTTAGACGATACATTTTCCGAGAATGCTCTGACTATAGAATCGAGTCTTGCTTGTCCAATGATGTCCGGCATATCAAAAAGACTCTGAAGATATTGGAAACGGGATATATATATATATATATATATATATATATATATATATATATATATATATATATATATATCCCAGGGGATA
>JAYMFT010159634.1:0-12452 GCA_038088735.1 Panulirus argus | reverse complement strand
GTGTGTGTGTGTGTGTGTGTGTGTGTGTGTGTGTGTGTGTGTGTGTGTGTGTGTGTGTGTGTGTGTGTGTGTCAGGGGTGACTCAGGGTGTAGTTGGAGAGGTAGCTCGTGTAGTGTGTCCAAGGATCGTGCCCCCTTCACCTCACACCCTTACCTCCACCCGATCCTCAGCTGCGAGCCACGACTAAAAAGGATTTGTTGTTACATTCGCCTGTCTCCTTTTTCAATCCGTCTGGCACATAACTCTCGGAGGGTGAACCTTACACGCTACCTACGGCCTGGGTAGGGAGCAACACTCACACCACCAGACACGCCACGGAGGCAAACACCTCCTTATCATTTGAACACTGGGACTCCATCATACTCATAGGTAAGGCAATGGGAGATAACATATGCAGCGGACCACAGCAGAGAATCAACATCATCATCGACCATCCCATACATCCGAAGGCGATTGTCGCCCCCGATGGAGAAGTCTGAAAGTCTTAAGGTGGTTGGCTGATCCGGTCAGTTCCAGGTTTGCAGAGGATATCATTATATATATGAAACATCTCCCTGAACCAAGACTGTAGCCTCGCTAGTCTAGAATTTTATACTAGATAATTGTCCAGATCATTGTACCTTACTGGGCCTGGGTTTTTCAACATACTCTGGCCCAGCTGTCGTGTGTCTCTGGTTTAACTTGCTGCATGGCTTTGCTCAAACGATTGTATGTCACTGGCTCAAGCTGCTGTTACGTCACTGGCTCAAGCTACAGTTATGTCACTGGCTCAAGCTGCTGTTATGTCACTGGCTCAAGCTACAGTTATGTCACAGGCTCAAGCTGCTGTTACGTCACTGGCTCAAGCTACAGTTGTGTCACTGGCTCAAGCTGCTGTTATGTCACTAGCTCAAGCTGCTGTTACGTCATTGGCTCAAGCTGCTGTTATGTCACTGGCTCAAGCTACTGTACGTCACTGGCTCAAGCTGCTCCATGTCATTGTCTTAAGCTGCTGTATATCACTAGCTAAAGCTCTATGTCACTGGTTAAAGCTGATCCATGTCAGTGGTTCAAAGGGCTCAAGCTTCTGCATGTTACTGGCTCAAGCTGCTCTAAGTACTCCATGTTACTGGCTCAAACAACTGTAACACACCCTGGTCTAGTTTACTGTGCCTGTACTTCAGTGATCCGAAGAGATGTGCTTCACTGGTTATGAAATACTGTATTTCGCTGACCCACCGTATTGAACCTAACTGGGCCAAAGTGAGAGGTGACTTGAGACTGTAACCATCCTCTGGTCTGCAGCTACAAGGGGCGCCCTGAGGTGTTAACGACAAATGGGAGAGAGTACGCCCATCAGGTCGTTGAAAAAAGGCAAACCTATTCTTTGTCCTAGGAGGAAGTAGCTAGAAAAATATGTGAAAAAAGAGACACTAATATACTACACTTAGAATTTATTTCCATGCCATACCAACAGCCTTTTCTGTTTAGTAGCGAGATTTGTTCCTCACTGAAGCTTGATATTACTTGCACGGGAAGTTCTGTTCACCTGGAGTTAAATTCTCTTCGGATGATAAATATCGCTGACGTTTATGATCACGCTGACCTAATCTACTGATTTAATTTTCTACATATGAAAGCTTTTCCCAGTAAAATGTTTTTAGCAGATGTGAATGTTTCAATGCGGCGCTGTTCTCATGCCACGATACTTAATCCCAAACACCCAGCAACACTTTGATGAAACATAATTTCATTTATTTCCTGAAAATTCAGCGTTCACACAAGAACGGTTTGTAAGTTACTTTGAACACATGTCATAAGATAATTATCTGGTTTAGTATCAAAGTCACAAAGCAACTCCACTAGTATTTAGATCACGCTCGCCTAACCTCTCCCAGCCAAGAACATGGCCCTCCCGTGGAACGTTTCAACGAGTCTTTTTGTTCGCATCTCCCGCTATCCCGCGACGCATTCGGAGTTACTCATGAGTTGCTGCGTCTAGAACCCCGTGCAGTTTGTACACCTCCAGAATGACATCTTCGGAGAATATAGCCCTCAGGAAACACTCAGTGAAACTGTTCAGTACTGATAGCATCAGCTCACAAGATGGTCTCTTTCTCTCTCTTACATCATTCATAGCAGAATTACATTCTAAACTACAGCCCCGTTGCGCTTGCTGGTCTGTTCCGAGGTCACACGTTCTCCCTGACCCAAGCATCAACAGGACCACGGAAGGTCAGCTCCCAGTGACGTGTATTCTTAAACGAAGCTCCTTATCCAGATTTTGCTGAAGAGTTCAAACCCCACAGGGAAGGTGGTGAGAACGTTGGAGTATACAGAATCTCCGTGTAATGCATATTTTGGTTAAGCCTCCTCAAACAGAGGGTCGTAGGCTAAGTGTTCAGTATGGCGCATAGTCTTCCTTTACGTTATCCTTTTACCTTGCCTTCTCATCTTCCCTTTTCACCCTTCCCTTTTACTTCCCTCTCACATTCTATTCTCACTTTCCTCCTTTCCCTTCTCTTCTTACCCCCCCCCTCCCTCTTACCTCACCCTCCTTTTATCTTCCTCTACTAACTTCCTCTCTTATCTTCCCCACTTCCTTTTCCTTGTACTTCTCCCTTCTATATTTCTCTCTTGTCTCTCCCTCCTACCTTCCATGGTCAACTTTCCCTCTTACCTCCACTTCCCCTCTTAAACCCCGCTCTTACCTCATGCCCCTCTTCACCTGCAGCCGTACAAGAAAGGGTAAACACACCGCCAGTAATGCACGGGTGATGTAACAACCGAGAGGGACTAGGAGGAAGGGGAAGCCTAGTCCTCCTATGGGGGTTCCTGTCCCTTTATGAGGTTCTCCTGGTTGCCACCCACCTGACGACATCGTCTAGTTTATCCTAACTTTATTTCGTCCTGACCCATATATGCCCACTTCTGTATTTCGTAATTCAAGCAATCTTGAATGACTCGCATATCCGTTTGGAATATATAATGCAGTCATTTGCAGCACACGAACCTGTGTGTTGTGCTCACTGAAGTAAACTATGGTATGGACAACTTCCTCCGTGTATGCTGCAAGTTGTCACTTACAAATGATGGCTGTTGACGAGCGAGTCTAATCATTCCCGTTCATATCTTCAGGAGCGGGAAAGAAGTCAGGGCCTAACACCAGTGGACCAACCGGTCATTACAGGAAAAATACTAATCTCTCAACGTCTGATAAAGAACAAAATGTACACACACACGGATATCTGTCATCCATAACCTCGCTTTTCTTGGATTCTTTAAAAGTAACGTTCATATGCTAAAAACTCTGTTATCAAGACAATTTGTTGAACACCATGAGCACGACTGCCCGGTTTTTGAGCAAGACGATAAGACCCTTCAGTATGATGGTCTCTCCACGGACCTGAGCCTTCAGGACCATAGCGTTCTGCTCATGAGGTCAAATTTCCGTAATATACTTCTTCCTCTTTTTGTGGTATGTGCTTGGTCGGTGATGATGATGTAGTGTGAGAGATGGCGTGATGTGGGGATTGGAAACCACCTGTAGTGGAACTTGGGACAAACCTGGATTCCATGTCCAGAGCGCTAAACGCGCGCGAGTGGCCTTAACAACTATGGGTACAAAGTCATTGCCAAAGGCAAACAAAGCCGTTATAACCTATTCCTGGTAATTCCCAACGCTTTGTAACAACGACATATAATGAGCAACTTCCTCGCGTGTAAATCTCTGTCCTGTATCACATGCGTTGCGCCTGCTAACCCTCAGGTTCTGGCCATTCCTTCCCTTCCTTGCAACGTTTAGCAATTTTATGCATACATATCTCACCTTAATATACAAGACTTTTCTCACGCACAAACTGGCAGTCACGGCACTCAACTGATCCTTTAGGCACAAACCCTTTCTTTTAAGATGTCAGATTTATTACAACGGAGAATTTTATACATTTTCCCCCAGCTAACATCTTTCTGCCCAATTAATTCACAGGTGATCATGGCCACACTTCATTTGCTTCAACTCGTTTGCAATCTCGTTACTTCCATCTCCCTTTACTTTTCGCTGGTTCATCTCAACCATATCATAACAGCTGGCATCTCCACAACCCTCTTATTCTTCTCTTATCTTTACAAATCTCCGCTGCCGCGCTCATATAAGCTCGTCACTAACGTGCTGCGCGGAGCACCATCTCTGTCGATGATCAGCTGTCTCCCTATGGGGTAATCTTGTATGTTAGTTAATGGTATACTTACTTCCCCTTTCCTCCCTACCCGCACACACACGCACACTGCCAGCTAAAGGCTGTTCTTCACGCCTCAACCAGCTGGAGAATCTCCTGAATCTTCATTTATTAGTGGCTCAAACATTCTAAACTTGGGCACTCCCGGAAGGAGAAAGGTCACCTGCACTTGCAACCTGAAGTTCTTGTTGGCTGGTTTTCCGCAAGATATGATCTGGTTGTTATGAATAAGAAGAAATACTGTAGGTGGTTTATGTTGCTCCTCTGACGGTGATCAAGTCAGTAATCTTTTACAAAGCGATCTAAATCAACACTCACCAAAATTGTTCATATCTTAAACGATTCTATACTTAAAGGCTGCCCTTTTCATGAATTATATATATATATATATATATATATATATATATATATGAAGGTGAAATCGCACTTCAGTAGGAGTTCTTACAGTTTTATTTAACTTGTAGTTTATCTATACATGTGGCACTACTAGTTTCATGGAGACAATCCACCTCTTCAGGTGCCAATAATCAACAACATTTTAAAATTCCGACATCACTCCTGGGGCGGGGTACCGTCTAATGTCTACCCTCAAATACCACATACTGGCCTGACCGTCTGTGACCGTTAAAGGAAGAGATTGGGGTACCTTGTGGTTAGGAGGGGAATGGTTGAGCCAGGGTAGGTAGATGCCTTTTGGACCAAAAAAGAATTTTTAGGCTTGGTGTATCTGTTAAATCTTTCATAATGATTTGATTGATAATTGGATAGGCTTTAAAGTTGCCTGGGGACAAATTAAAGATCTTAGTATTGGCAATTGATATGGACTCAATCGTGTTACGTGTGGCTTAGTCAGCGTGTATAGGATAAAATACAACACTGGCCTGACCCACCTTAACCGCAGAAAGAGGAGAGTAATTAAGGAGGGTTTGTCGGAGGGGTTGACCTGGGTAGCTGGGTGTATCCAGGCCCACTTGTTTTATGTTTCCGTTTTCTATCGATTTTCTCATAATGATCTGGTTGATGACAGGATGGGCTTTGAAGTTACCTGGGGACAAATTAAGGTTTTTAGTATTAGCAATCAAGATAGCCTCAATTATATTACGTGTAGCGTAATCTCCAGATAGATAAAGAATAATTGGGTTATTAGGGTCTACTGGGTGATCTTTTTCACGACAGTGTTTAGCGATCGCATTATTGTGGTTACCTCTGAGTACTGATTGCTTGTGCCAATAGCATCTTTCAGTTACAGTTTTTCCGGTCTGGCCAATGTATAAGTCTTTACATGCCTAACATTTGACAGCGTAAACACTCCCAATTGTTGAATGATTTGGTCTACTTCTTATTAAGGTCCTACTGATAGTGTTATTATACTGGAAGGCAACATTACAAGCATTGTTCTTTAGTTCACTTCTAAGATTAGCTAAGTTGGGAGAATACGGAAGAAGTACACATTTAGACCTATCTTCATTTATAATATTTTTTGATACTAGGTGCATAAAATGTCTTCCTAGCTTTCCATTAAGCTTTCTTCACAAACCAATTAGGGTAGTATAACTGCCTAAATATACGTCTTATATGATTACATTCATCTGTCAATCCTGTGGGATCACATATCCTTAGTGCTCTTAAAAGCATGGACATAACTACAGACATTTTCACAGAGAAATCATGAACTGAAAAATAATGAATGTAGCTTTCAGAGTTGGTAGGCTTCCTGTAGATTTTAAAGGACAAATGATCAGATACTCTTGTTATCAACACATCAAGAAAGGGCAGTTTGCCTTCTTTTTCCCATTCCATCTTGAATTTAATGGTGGGATGGACATTGTTTAATTCATTAAAGAAAGCTTCACAATCTTGGGAAGATGGCCACAAGGACAACACATCTTCAACGTATCTAAACCAGACTTTCGGATGAATGTTAATTTAAGTTAGAATTTCAGTCTCAAAATATTCCGTAAATAAGTTACCAAGAATAGGACTAAGTGGTTTCCCATGGAGAGACCGAATTTTTGTCTATGAAAATTACCTTCATCATCATAAAAAATATTGTTGGAGACACAAAGCTCTACCAAGTCAATGAAAGTTTAAATGGGCAGGGGTAAGGCAAGACTGAGATTAGGCAATTTCCTCCTTAGATATGAGATGGTTTCATCAATGGGGACTTTGGTGAAAAGTGAATTCACATCGAAGCTAATGAGTTTGTGGTCAGGCAAGTTATTGTTCCTAACTTTGTTCACAATGTCTAAACTATCAATAATATGGGATGGAGAGATTTGTCCTTGAACAAAGCTGTTTAGCTAACCATTTAGATAATAATAACTAGGTGAATTAACAGATGAGATAATTGGTCTGAGGTGACATCCATCCTTGTGAGTTTTTGGGAGACCATATATGTAGGAAGCGGAATTAACCACTTTACTGACTTCAGAATGTCCGGGCGCTTATTTAACAATTTATTAAGTCTGGAGTTGAAAGTCATTAGCTTATTATTAAGAGGACTGGACGTTAATGTTTCATATGATTCTGTATCATTTAAAAGATTCTGCAGTTTACATTTATAGTCCGCTGTATTCAAAATAACAAACTGGCTGGTCTTGTCTGATTTTGTGATGTAAATATCTTCATTTTTCTTGAGTTTTGCAATAGCACTCTGGAATTCCTTTCACTAGCCAAGACATTTAAAATTGAAGCGGATATAAAATCAAATTCATGGTTGGCGCCATTAGTGGACTTCACGATGGACAGATACTAAATGCTTCACACTTAAAGTATCCGTGGATTTGAATGAGAAGGAGACCATAACCCAAAGCAAGTTTTTCATCCTGGGTTAAGGAATAGCACGAAAGATTGATGATCTTATCAAGGTTTGAAGCTTTCGCCCATAAACTGTTATGAATAATCTTATCTATTTTCCATTCCAGATGGTTCTTCTTTCTGATGATCTGGTTTCTTGCTCGTCTTCTTGCTTTACTCATACGGTTGGCAGCAACGACAGGGTCATCGTAGATCGAGTACAGTTCTCTACTAGTATTTCTGAGGTTGTAGAAGACCTGGTTAGAGACAGTTTTAGCATTGTCTATGTGCTGTAGAAGGATTTCATGCTCTATTTTGCCGAATGGAGTTTGTTTCTTCTTATGAAGGACATCTGGGATTATGTTGCATGGAATGATTTTGTTCCGAAAACAGTCTTGTAGGAATTTAAGTTGTAACTTCTTGGTGTTGGCAGAGGGGTAGGAGCGACTGTACTTACGAAGAAGTCTGGTAGATGTTGGGAAGTCCTGGGTGTTGTCAGATGAAAACTCCATCGCGATCCTTAACTGTAGATATGATTATCACACTAGTCCGTGACGGCAGTTATGAAGGTGAAATCGCACTTCAGTAGGAGTTCTTAGAGTTTTATTTAACTTGTAGTTTATCTATACATGTAGCACGACATGTTTCTTGGAGACAATCCACCTCATCAGGTGCCAAATCTTAATAAAGTTATTTAAATCTCACATCACACCAGAGGAAACGTCCACCCTCTACCTTCAAAGACACCACACAGGCCTGAACCACAGTGACCGTTGAAAGGGAGAGTGATTAAGGAGGGTTGAGATTTGAATAACAGTACTAAGATTTGACTCCTGATGAGGTGGATTGTCTCCACGAAACTTGTCGTGCCACATGTATAGATAAACTACAAGTTAAATAAAACTCTAAGAACGACTGAAGTGCGATTTCACCAGTATATATGATCAGCCCTCCACACCAGTAGACCTAACCAGTCCACTACACCAGTAAACCTGATCAACCCAGCTCACCAATAGACATTACCAGCCTAACTCCCCTCCCCCCTTTCCAAAGGAAAATAAGAAAGATAATTGATGGGCAACCTTAGCAGTTCAGTTCATCAGTTATGAGTTAGCAATGGAATGCTTGGCCCCACCATTTGTCTAGGCTGACCTAAGTATCCAACTGGACAGCACATAGAACAATGATATTGAAACCAAGTTCACTAACTGTAAACGACCATGAAGATAATCACAGCATTCCCTTTCAGCCTCTCCCACCCTTCCCTTGCCGACCATTAACTGTATCTCAGGCTTGGAACAGTTGTGTCCCCTGTTATACCAAGATGGAGGCATCTAGACTGACAATTACCTGGGGAAAAAGCATTTTAGAACAAATTTGTTTATTTCTTTGAGCGCTGTCTTGTCCTTTCCTGAACGAAAGATTTCGTAAGGGAAATAAAGTCAGTCGAAGCATTAACCTAAGATGCTGGTCTTACCTTAACTATTGTGTCGGTCTCTCCAGCTTGGCCAGAGTTGGGTCTCTGTGGCATGGCAGACTGAGGCAGGTCGGAGGTCTTGGTCAAGTGCTCGACTTCTCCAGGCGGTGGCTCCCTCGCCTCTCCAGGGAGTCCCAATAGGGTAGTGGAGTTTCTAACACCTCACCAGCCTCCTTATCGTGTGATTTTTAGCCTCCCCGTTAACCAAGTTACAGTGCGTTTTGTAACTTCCCACATATTTATCTCTAGTCTCGTTTCTAACCCCGATACATCTTTTTATGGTCTCGGTTCGAACCCCCTGCCCACCATACTAGCGTGTCCTTGTAACCCACGTGTCCACCATCAATATCAGCAGCAGGACCTTTGTAGCATGAAGAACCTGCCTGAGTTAGTGATAGGTCAACACAGTATGTCCCAAGGTACATCTCTCTCGTACATTAAAATCCCACTCGAGTGCAAATTCCCAGTGAGCTCTCCTCTGGGAAGCATTGCCTTCCCTAAATGATTTGCATAGAAATGATATACTGACTGTGGTCATAATTGAAACAATATTTCAACTTTATACCCAAACCAATCATAATGTAATGAAAAAAGAAATAGGTACTAAGTGAGCTTAATATTTTTCTTCTTTTCGTTAATCATCACATTTATTTCGATTGTCCAAGGTGACGTTACGGTGACCAGTCCTGTTATATATGACGCCCCGGAGAGGACTCAACATCTCCATCCCCTTAAAGCACAACGGTACGACCCTTGGATATGACGGCCTTGTCTCCCGCTTGACCTTTAAGGTCAGGTTGCAGGTCATGCTATAACACCCAAGGCTCACGTCGCTGACGAACTCAAGTGATGTACCGTCGTGCCTAAGGTACAGCACGTGCTCAGAAGTTGTATCGTCGTCGTGCCTGAGGTACAACATGCACTCAAACGTTGTACCGTCGTGTTCCAAGGCCGTAGCACAATAATCTAGGATCGTACCATCGTGCTTAGGGGATTAATGCGTCTCAGTGTACACTGTTGGACCATACCTGGTATGCCAGTGTAATACATGACCTGGATACACTGGTTAAGAGGCTAGGAACGTTGGTAAAAGTGAGTAGGTTAAGAGAGGTATCATCAAGGCTTCAACGTGGGGTAATTTTTGGTTCTGTGAAAGGTGTCAAAATCTGTACAGATCGGTTCGGACTGCTCTTCCTTGTTCGTATCTTCTGTTGATACGATCTATTATCAAACCTCTTCATATTAGTGTGTGACCTAGGATTTTCCAGCTCTTTGCACGATATTCTTACCTTCTCTGATTATATCGTTGAATACTATTTATCCTAGCCCCACTATGCTAAATGTGTTCACCTTTGTTTTCATCTTCCAGTCCTCTTCAGATTTGTTTGATCTGGTTGCCTTTGAGTGTAGTAAACGGGTATATTTTGGGAGTGGGTTGTTCGAGACTATTTCCATGGCGTCATCAGCATAGATGCTCATGTTACTAATTGGGTGGGAAATGTCAGCTGTGTAATTTATGAATAGCGTTGGTGATTGGATGATGTCCTGTGAACCCTGCTTAGTAAAGGACATCTGGGTGACGTCGAAGAGCTGATGATTTCTGCGGTGCGTTGGTCTAGTGAGTTACATAAAAATCTATGATCTCTGGTACGTCTAGTTGTGGCAAATTGTATTGCAGGCTGTCAATCCATACTTTGCCAAAACTTGTTTGTTCATCTGAAACTGTACAAACTTGTTTGTTCATCTGAAACTGTACAAAGTTGTTTGTTCATCTGAAACTGTACAAGTTATTCATTGTCCTCTGAAAAAAGCAACTTTTTCTGTCGAAAACGCAATTCCTAAGGTAGTGCTTTTGCCCTTCCGGAAGCCGAATTGATTTGGGTTAATAGTGGTTGTTGCTTTCGAGGTGTCATCTTAAAATAACGTTTATAATTCTTTCAGAGACGTTTCCCTGGGACGTCTAGGAGGGATATGGGGTGGTAGTTCTTCAAGCTTGTTTCTGGCATCCCTGGTTTGGTATCACTGTTGCTCTCTGAACCACTGAGGGAAGCATCCTATGTTCAGCATGGCACAGTAAGATGTTGAGAAGGTATACTGAAGTTCTTCTGGAAGTAGCATGATGATCTGTATATTCTACTTTCTCCCAGAGCTGAGTTCTGGTTTTCTGGTTGGCTCTAAGAAGTTCTGGCATGGCAACTGCCATTGAAAAGCAGCTGGTCTGGTGTGGGATAGGTTTTTTTCCTTTGTTCCGAGTCAGCCAGTCGGTTATGCCTTTCCATGACGTTTGGTTATATTTTCTGTTTTCTTCAGGCGAAATCTTGATAAAGGTTTTCCATCTCTTCATAAATATTGTCGTCGTATCTTCATCAGTTTTGTTACTGCTGACTTTCAGAAATTCAACGTTACCTTTGGGATTCCCCTGTAAGCGTTTGACACCTTGCCAGAATGCTTTCGGGTCACAGTATTTCTTCGCTAGGGAGCCGATCGTATTTTTCGGTAGCAGGTTATGTTGTTCTCTTGCCTCTTCTATTAAGGTCTTCCTTCACCGTTGGTACAGGGCATACGTCCAGACGTAAGAACTGGCGTACGCTAGAACACTGGTGCAAAGGTGTTTAGTTCCTACTATTTCTTGAGTGGGCTGAGGGCACGATAAAGTCGTGTGTCTGTTGCTGGGGACTGCAGCTGATTGCATTTTCTCGAAGGTTTTATACCATCTGTCTAGAGCCATGTCTATTTCATTTGACTGTTTCTTTTCAAGGTCGGTATGGAAGAAATTTTTGTTAATTCTTTCACCGAATAAGTTCCAGTTCTCTATGGGTAGCCGGCCATTGTGTACCGTGAATGAGGATTAAAGCGGTTGGTACAGTGACTATCAAAGGAATATAATCTCTGCTTTTCAGGTCACCCTTGTCTGATGTGGATATTGTGTTAGATTCTGCCGTTTCCAACTACCATATCTGCTGTGGTCAGGGCTGAGTGACATATATATTATGGAAAGTTCGGCTCAAGATGTAGAGCGCAAAAGTATTTTCTTAACCTTATCATATTTCTACTTGTGGTGTTTATAGTAGGGTGTCCGGGGTTTGTATGGCTACGTTAAAATCGCCGATGCTATAGGCTGGTTCTGTATCCCAAGGATTTTGCAGTAATGTATTAAGAAAAGGCATCCTGTCTTGCGGGAAATAGGTTGTAGCAATATCAACTGGGACCATCTAACTCCTGCATGTAGGTGACTGCTGCTATTGGGATGGTGGGATGTGTTGCCCGGCATTTCAGATGATGTGTGGTTTGAGGCACTACTGCTCTTTGCCAAAACAAAGTCTGTTTTCTCCATCATGTATGCGTTTATAAGGTCAAAACGTCTGTTTGTCCAGTGTTGCACGTCATGTTGAATTATCTTTATCACTGAGGCACAATGGGTAAAAATTTTATGTACTTGCTTTGGTTCTTAGTCCGATTTCTTACTGATTTGTGCGTTAGTGCTGAGTCCTTGAAGAAAGGTCGAGTGAATGTGTTATGGTCTCTGGAGACTGGGAAATCATGGGTTTCTTTTTTCTAGAGCAAACGGGTTTGTGGTTGGCTGGTTATTGTCCCATGTGGTTGGGACCTGAGGTTATTCATGTGCGTCTGGATATCTTCGGGTGTGGTGAGGGACGAGGTCAAGTTCGTGGGTGAGTTGGGAGAGCGGGGTTGACTGAGGGAGGCTGAGGGCGTGGAGGCCAGAGTTGTTCGGGCCGGTGTCATGTGTCTATTGTGTCTCTAGATGTGGGTCTGTTTAGTCCACTGGATCTGTTTGGTTCAACATTAACCTTAAGGTGCGGAGCGTGCTGTTGTGGGTAGAGCTTCGTCTGCCGAATGCTTGGTGATGCTGTGATATTTCTATTCTTGTTAGCTGGGACGGCACGGGCGTCTGAGGCCTTAATCAAGGCCATTCCATAATATATATATATATATATATATA
>JAYMFT010159623.1:0-12452 GCA_038088735.1 Panulirus argus | reverse complement strand
AGATATCCTGTCCAAGTCTGAGTTTATTGTGGAAGCTGTGTCAAGGCGAGATGCAGATCGAGTGAGAGAAGAGGGAGGAGAATTGAAGGATGTGGAAGAATGCAGTGTTGAGTCGTCAGCGTATGAGTGCATTGGATTATTTGTGGAAGAGAGAAACTCTTTGGAAAAAAAGGGGAAAAAGTGTAGGGAACAGGACAGACCCGTGAGGAACACCGCTGTTGATGGAGGAAAGGGGAGGAGGCTGGTCCATCAACAACCAGAGAGACAGACTGACTGGAGAGGAAGCTAGATATCAAGGAGCAAAGTTAGAGAGGGAAGCCAAAAGAGGGGAACTTAAAGATGAGACCTTAGATTTGTCAAGGGTAGCTACATATGACCCCAAAAGCTTTAAGGGATGATGACCAGATATTAGTAATGTAGGAAAGAATATCACCAGTGGATCTCGCCTTACGGAAGCCATACTGGTGATCAGAGAGAAGGCTGCGATTTTCGAAGTGTTTAAGGATATAAGAGTTGTGGAGGATTCAAAGACTTTGGCAATGGTAGATGTCAAAACAACAGGACGATAGTTAGAGGGGTCATAACGGTCACCTTTCTTAGGGATGGGATGTATCAATGCATGTTTCAAAGGAGAAGGAAAAGTTTTGGCTTTTAAACAGAAACGGAATAGACGAGCAAGCACAGGTGCAAGTTCAGAGGCACACTCTTCCAATACATGGGGATGGATGCCATCAGGACCATAAGCCTTGCTTGTGTCCAGAAAAAGAAGCGCTTTTCGGACAGTCCGAAAAGAGATTACAGGAAGAGTCATAGGATTAGTAAGTGGAGCATCAGGGGGTGAGGGAATGTGAGAGTCATCCAAGGTGGAGTTAGAGGAGAAACTGGAACGTAAGAGAGTTGCTTTGTCAACGGGAGAGACAGCTATAGTACCGTCAGGGCGGAAAAGTGAGGGAAATGTGGAGCGACAGAAGTTGTTAGAGATGCCCTTAGCTAAAGACCAGAAAGACCTATCCGTGGATGACAAGGAGAGGTTATCGCACTTCCTTTGAATAAAGGAACACTTTGCCTCATGGATAATGTGCTTGCAGCGATTATGGGCAATGATAAAAGCTGAATGGGAGCCAAAGGTAGGAGAGTTTTTCCAAGCCTGATATGCCTGATCCCTTGCCAGAATGGCCTCAAGAACAGGAATGGTTGATCGGTTGAACCATGGATTGGATGAAGAAGTAGTCTTGGAGGAAGAGGGGATAAATGCTTCCATTTCTGCAAGAATAACCTCTGTTATGCATTTGGCGAAGACAGAAGCATCACCACATAAGTCAGAAAAGAAGTTATGCAAGTTATTCCAGTCAGCTTTGTTGAGGTGCCAGTATTTACACCTAGAAAGGGCTGCTAGAGGGGGAGGTGCCATTAGAATAGATACATTTATGAGAATATGATCAGATGAACAAATTGGGGGCGGGATTGTGTAATGACAGCGAGATGCAGTAGAGGTGAAAAACAAGTCCAGATATAAGGAGAGTGGTCATAGCGGTCAGGTACATGGGTGGGGTGGGAGATAATTTGCTCTAAATCATTGAGAAAGGAGAATGTGAGGGCTTCGTTCTCTCCACCATCTGTATGGGAGGAATCCAACCATTCTCTATGGTGAACGTTGAAATCCTTGAGGTAGAGGATCTCGGCTTGCGGGTGAGAGGATGTCACAGTCTCATCGAAAAATTACATGAGTTGAGATATATCTGTCATGCTTTCAGGCAGGTAGAATGCTGGAAGCTTAAGCAATATAATCTAAAAAAAAATATTAGTCAGTGGCTTTTGGGAGGTATGTTGGAATAAATGGTTAAGTCCTGCATCGATGCATGATACTAAAACATATTGGTAATAGTACACGGTACAGGAGAGTGTATATGATTAATTCCATTTTTAGAGAATTGATTTGGCTTGTGGATAATGAACTTAATAAAAAAAGAATAAGTCAGAAGATGCTTCATTGTACAGGCAGGACTGTACTTTATGAGAATAAAAGTCGTAGTGTTCAAGTGACATAGGCATGTGGAGAAAATACAGATTGGAGTATATTTACATGAATTCATTGGTAATAAATACAGAGGAGGTCTGAATGTAAGGTGAAAGAACAAAATAAGGGTGCAGGTGTAAGAAGAGTGTACTAATAAAAGAATCTAGAAATACTGCATAGAGTTTGTGATGTGGAAAGGAATTTCAGTGTGCCATTCTGGTCCTTAGGATTTTTGTTTTCTGTTTTGTAAGAAACAAATGTGAAATCAAATAAAAAGTGTGCTTGTGTTTCAGAGTGGGAAGTGGAATTACAAATATGGTTAGATGGACAGAAGATTAAAAAATATCAGAAGTTTAGGTACAGTATCTGGGGATAGATTCTTTAAAAGGATGGATGGAATGAATGCTTATTTCATCAAATAAGGTGGATGACATGGAGTAAATAGCTAAACAAGAATAATTGGATGAGATGATTAGGAAAAGATATTAGGGAAGACTAAGTAAAGTAAAGGGCCAGAGTAGTGGAGAGTATTATGAGGAATGGGATAAGATGTACTTGAAAGGTGATGAACAGGATATTCATAAGTAGACATGCAGAATATTCAGAGTAGGATGATTTTTCTGGTTTTATTTTTCATTTTTCTTTTTCTCAGATTTGCTCAGATCACACCCTTCTTTGTCATCGAGTGCCTGATGTACACGGGAAAAAAGTTATATCTATTAATGAT
This sequence comes from Panulirus argus, assembly GCA_038088735.1. Lineage (NCBI taxonomy): Eukaryota > Metazoa > Arthropoda > Malacostraca > Decapoda > Palinuridae > Panulirus > Panulirus argus. The sequence continues at coordinate 9,708 of JAYMFT010159623.1, read as the reverse complement.
AAGGTGAGTGTTTAAGGAATGTGCTGTGTTTTTCAATATATATGTCCTCCCGCCACCTCCCACAGACCACAGTGTGTAAGGCCTTTCATATGCAGATGACATTACAGTGACATCAGAGCATCCTGGGAATAACAAACAAGAGTCATTAAATCATACAATTAGAACACTAGCTCACTCAAAAGAGAATGCCTATATCATCATAGAAGTCTGCTCTCACCCTCTGAAATCCTAACAAACATGAATCCAACCTGCGTCCTCCCATCACCCTGAAGAGTGAACCACCATCCCTTACTCAACAAAACTCCAACTGTACTGGGCATGAAATACGACACATATACGACATTCGTTGCCTTGACCATAAACATCCACACACAGGCTATAAACAAACTATGCTCTCAGAACTTTTACCAGATTTGGACAAGAAAAAGAATTCCTTAATATCCAAAACAAACATTTCGTCCACTCCAACCAAAAATGTGCCTAACCTGCCTGGTCATCCACTTCTCAAAAGGAAATGTCACTTGAGAGAGGCAAAGAACCTAGGAGATCGGAAAGGGACAAACATCAAATCTATACATAAGAAAGGACTCAGGGGACAGGCATTGAACTACAGGCTGGTCTAACTGATGAGTGTAGTGTGTAAAAAGTTCTGGAAAATATTATTAAAATACAAGTCGATGACTTTCCACAGAGAAGATATTTTTAAGTAAGAGACAATATGGTTTTCAGGAAAGGAGGTCATGTGTTTTACAAAACAGTAAAGTCAGTCTTGGACAGAAGGGTGGGCTGAGCAGACTGTCTGTGTTTGTGATCCTGAATGCATTTAACATTTTACTACATAGGGAGCTGATGAAGAAGCTGTAGTCCAAACAGGAATAAGGGGGAAACTCCTATACTGAATTGGAGATTATTTCATTGGGAGGGAACAAAGGACACTTTTAGAGGAGCCTTTTCCAGTTAGGTTGAGGTGACCAGCAGACTGCCACAGACTTCAGTTCTAGGACCATTATTCTTTTTGATCTATGTCATTATAATATAATTTGTTTGAATTTGTTCAATTTGTTTATGGATGGTGTGGTAAGGAAGATGAATGTGAAAGTCATGGAGAGGGGCAAATATGTGGTCTATGGGGGATGAGAGGGTCTGGGAAGTGAGTCATTTGTTGTTTGCTGATTCGAATTGCTGATTGAGTTAGGAAGTGTGTATTAAAGGAGAAAGTTTAGGGTGAATGTAAATAAAAGCAAGGTTATAGGTTCAGCAGGGTTGAGGGACAAGTTAGTTGGGGTGCAAGTTTGAATGATATTTGGAAGTGGACAGGCAGTGAATGGGCCCATGGAAAGGGAAGTGAGTCATAGAGTAGGGGAGAGGGTGAAGGTTCTGTGAGCACTGAAGAATGTGTGGAAGGAGAGAACTTTATTTGAAAGGGCAAAAATGGCTATGTTTGAAGGGATAGTAGTCCCAACGGTATTATATGGATGCAAGGAATGGGCTATATATAAAGTTGTGTGGAGGAGGGTATATGTATTGCACATGAAATGTTTGAGGACAGTAAGTGGTGTGAGGTGGTTTGATTGAGTAAGTAATGTAAGGGTGAGAGAGATGTGTGGCAATAAAAATTGTTGGGTTAAAAAAGCAGAAGAGGGTGTGCTGAAAGGGTTTGGATATATGGAAAGAATGTGTAGGAAGGGTTGACAAAGTAGATATATGTGTTAGAAGTGGAGGGAACAGGGAGAATGGGGAGATCAAATTGAAGATGGAAGGATGGAGGGAAAAAGAATTTAAGTGATTGGGCCCTGAACATGCAGGAGGGTGAAAGGCATACATTGGATAGAATGAATTGGAATGATATGGAATACTGGGGTCATCGTGCTGTCAGTGGACTGAAGTAGGGCATGTGAAGCATCCAGGGTAAGCTATGGAAAGGTTTTTGGGGCCTGGATGTGGACTGGGAGCTGTGGTTTCAGTACATTTCACAATGTGACTGCTAGAAAATGGATGTGAGTGGATTTAGCCTTTTGTTGTCTCTTGCTGGTGCTACCTCGCTAGTGTGAGAAATGGTGATCATGTATGAAAAAGAGAAATAACTAATCTGAAAGTATGAAATCCTACCTGAATATATTTGCAGATGTCGCCAAAGTCACAAAGAAAGTGAAAAGTGAGGATGATTGCATCAGCTGACATGGGTACCTAAATATACACCAAAGTTGGCCTGAAATTTGGTTGATGAAATTCAACTCAAGCAAATGTAAAGCAATGAAGATGGGACAAAACAAAAGGCAACTTCAATATGATTATTACCAAGCAGGAAATAAGCTTCAGGATTTTGTGTGTGAAAGGGAACTTAGAGAAGACATCATCCATAACCTGTTACCAGATTCCCTCATAAGGAGTATAGTTAAGAAAGCAAACTGTCAGCTGGCAAATATCAAAATAGTTTTCAAGTATATGGAAAAGGAAATATTTAGCAAACTATTTATATTCTACTTAAGGCAAAACTAGAATATACTTCTAATGTTTGGTCTCCACACTTAAAGAGCTCTGAGAGAAGGTCCAAAGGAGGGCAACAAAGATGATACCAGAATTAAGAGAGCTAAACTATAGAGAAATTTACCCAGCTTGGATGAGAGAAGACTGAGAGGTGACCTGACTACAACCTTTAAGTTTTTAAGAGAGATTTGTAAAGAGGACAGTGAACAGATCATTGGGAGATGCAGGGATACAGCAAACACAGGACATAACATGAAATTAAGAAACTTATAAATATGAATGTAAAGAAATATTTATATGGTATAAGAGTGGTGGATGAATGGAACAGACTGACAGAGGATATGGTTAGTGCAGACAGCCTACTTAAATTTATGTGGCTGAATGATAGTAGAGTGTTCAAGAGATGGGGCCCCATGAGTGTGAAACTTCTTCCAAGTTCAATGCAAAGAAATACAAATAAGTGATTACCAAGATACTTGATTTACTACATTCTGTTGAAGTTCTTTAATAGAACTAAACTTTCCCCACAGCAGCAAAATATAAAGCCATCCACATACGGACTGCATTATACACCCTTTGGTACAGCCTTGACAGTGTTGTCAACAACAAATGCAAAAGTGCAAAAAGTAGCACAGTGAGGACACTTTCATGTGGAACCTCTTCTGTCTGGCTTTTTTGGTTTGAGAAACTGGTTCCCACTCAAACCCTGAACTTTCTGCTTGCATGGGAGTCCTAGAGGAAGATTGGTTGTGCTATATGCAAGCTAGTGCCATACAGACTCTTCAAAATACCATATTTCCATGCAGTGTCATATGGTTTTACAATATCAAAGAAAACTGCCAAGAGTTGATGCCAATGAGTGAAGGAGCTCCTAATGGCAATATTTTGTGTAACAAAATATCTGTTGGATGTATAAGTTTTCTCAAATCCAAACTGAAATAGCAAAAGAAATTATTCTTTCTTCAGAAACCACATCATCCTAAAATTGGCCTTTATTTCAGGAAGTTTCCAGACACAGCAAATGAAGGATATTGGTGTGTAGTTGTATAGTAGTGATACATTCTTGCCAGTGTTAAAAATTGGGATGGTAGTTGTTTCCCTCCATGATGTCAGCACTGTGCCCTTTCATGAAATTCTGTCATTCAGAGGCACCAGGAAATTCAGGGAATTTTCTGGTAAGTGAGATATCATTTATCATAGAATGTCATCACTTCCTGGAGCTGCCATTTGGCACAGGCTTAATGCAGAATCCATTTCCCTCTTTATAAAAGGTAGGTTATACGGGAATTCTGTAGATCCTTTTCATTGAAAATAAGGTGGTTTTTGTTATTTTTCTGCCTTTAGAGTGATAAATCTAACAGATTAAGGTGTTCCAGAGGAGATCTGTGTCATGAAGTTAGCAGTTTATTTGCAACATATAATTCATTAACTATGAGTGATCCACCAGTCTTCAAAGCAAGACAGGAAACTGGCACTGATTTACCTGTAATCCTGCCAACCGTGTCCCATACCAGTGATACAGGTGTTCCTGAATTTGTAGAGGTTGCATTCTTAAAGCACTTCTGGCCTCATTAAGCACTCTACTTTCCTTGGCAGAGGACTTTTTGTAATAAACCAAAGTTGTATTGGTAGGTCATTGTTTCACGTGTCTTTATTCAGCTTTTCTTGCTCTCACAACTTGTTGGCAATCATTTGACTACAAAGTACAGGGGGCCAAAGGTATCTCCCTGTACTTTTTGCTATTGATGATTTTGTTGCAAGGTCATTTCTGACTGTCAGGTGGTTGAGGGATTTTTGGACAGACTGAAAATGCTTGCCACAGTCCTGCATGACTGCAGGACGTGTGAAGCAAGTCCAGTCAGCATGGTAAAGTTGCCAAAACTCTATTCCATATACTAGGATGCCATCCACCTTCTAAAGAGGAATTGTTAAGTGATTGCTTCTCTGTAAGTCTTCCATGACTTGCCATGTAAGGTCCAGCTCAGTATCTACTGAATGTATGGCCAAGTCAGCTTTGGAATAAATCCCAGTCTGGATATGGAATATGTTGAAGAATTGGTATTGAGTATGGGTACTCCTCTTCTCAAGAAGGATAATTCAAAGACTTTTCCCTATAGCATTTGATATAGTGTCCCCTCAAAGAAGGTGGCAGCCATTGAAAACATTCAGTAGAAAAAGGGGCAACAGCTTCTCTATCAAATTCTCCAAACTCACAATATCCAGATTGTTTGGAGGAAGATATTTGGATGCAACATTGCATGGGCAGGTCAGACCAATTCTCATTGGTTTTTGGTGAGGATGGGTCTGCATGAAAGGTATATGATGTCACTGAGTGTTTTAATCTACTTATGGAGAGGGTTTTGAGGGCTATGGAAATGAACTGTTTTAGAGGAGCATGTGGTATGACTTGATGAATCGAAGAAATGACTTTTTCTTTTAAGATTTGTTATAGCAGGGAATTCAAAAAGGAAATGTATTTTAGAGTGGCAGAGTAAGTGAATTGTAATACTTTGAGGTGGTTTTGGGATCTGGAAAGTGGAAAAATACAGGACAGGGAGTTGACAATGAGAGTGTATGATAATATGATTAAAAGGGTTGATGTGAGAGGAAAATCACCTGTGATATGGGGAAGTAGAATGGAAGAATACCGAAGGGAGAGAAATGGTAGAGGAATGTGTGGAATGATGTATGCGAGGGAGGCATTTCTTTTTATGTTAAATGAGATGACATGGGCAGCTGAGGCCCTGATTAAGACCATCCCATTAACACTATATAGTAATCCCTCAATTCAACAGACTAATAGGGGGAGGGGGTGTATGTTAATGCTGGAAGTCTGCTACATTGTTTGTAACCTTTGGGCCTCTTTTTAAAACAATGTACAGTATACAGTAATACAATATACAGTTCACATGATTTCTTTTAACTCCTCTATCACTTGATGTCATTTTGAATTGTAAAGGTTTCAAAATTATCTAAAAAAGTCACAATTCTCTGTATACAACCTGACCGCACAATAGCTGGAGAAAGACTGAGACTGAAACAAAGCAAGTATGCCCGACACTACCAAAAACAAGGTGTAATATGAAATGCACATGGTGCAGCATTTGAGATTTTTTAATTTTTCAAATTTTTTCCCAACTATTATTAATTGATGTATTATTATTTGATCGGTCTGTTAAATCTGAAATCCGTTATATTGGGGTCCATTAAATTGAGGGTTTACTATATGTATATACCCTAGTCTGAGCCAGGTACCCATGTTTTCGACCAACCCCTAGGGGTAGATGAACAGCTGGGTTGACTGTGGACCGACTGCCACAACCAGGATTCAAACGTATGTATTCTACCCTGGGCAGCCCATGAATGTGTCACGGTCAAGAACTCTAACCTCTACACTGGGATAAATGGAGACTCTCTTGCTGTGGCTGCTCTCTTGATGGAAGTCCCCAGAGGAAACAAGTGTCAGAGATATACAGAGATAGAAGATGTTAAGGTGGGTATTTGCATGGGTTTTGAAGAAAGGAGTAGGTCTGCAGTCTATCATGACTAGAAATGAGGGCTTGGAAGGTGGGTCAGTAGATGTTAGCAGATGATGTGGCTTAGGTGGTAGACTTGAGTAAGAAACTACAGAAATTATCTAATTTTGGGCAAGTGTGTGAAAAGAGGAAGGAAGTTGAGACTGGATATAAATAAAAGTAAGGTAATGAGGTTAGGTAGGGGAGAGAGGCAGTTTGGTTTGAGTGTTAATTCAAATTGAGAAAACCTGGAGGAAGTTTGTTTTAAGTACCTTCAAGTTGAAATGACAGCAGATGGAACTAAGGATACTGAAGTGAACCATGGGTGGGGGTGAGGTAAGCAAATGTCCTGTGTGCATTAAGGAGTGTGGGGAATAAGTGGTCATCATCTGGAGGGTATGTCTGATGGTACAGCTGTTACGATGGTGTTGTATGGATGTCAATCATGGGCCGAAAATGCTAACATACAGAACACGATTGGTTGTTGGAAAAGATATGCCCAAGGGCAATATGTAGTGTGGGGAGGGTTGATTGAGAAAGGAACGACACTGTGAAAGAGGGGTGTGGTTGTATGCAGAATATGTTTGAGAGAAGTGAGCAGAGTGTGCTAAAATAGTTTAGACATATGGAGAGGATGAATGAGGAGATACTAAGTATGAGGACATATACGTCATAAGTGGAGGCTGCAAGGAGGAGTACCTAAATACATACAAAAGGGTACCTATGACAAAATGGAGGGCTAGCACATGATACTCACTGCACATCTTGTTTAATGAATAATACTGTTACTTTCTGCTGTTTTTCAGCATTACATGATTATCTATTCTAGGTTCATCTGGGACTGATTTCAACCAGATGTCAAGTTTTCTCTTATGTGCTTCTGAAGTTGTTCCATATATGTTTATTATTTCTTTTGGTAGTTTAGTGAATGGTTGTTCTAGCTTCTAGTATTTCACTTTCTAAAAGATGAAACAGAAGATGGAGTCAAGTGGGGTGTGCTCATCCTCCTCGAAGGCTCAGATTGGGGTGTCTGAATGTGTGTGGATGTAACCAAGATGAGCAGAACACATCCAGGTTTCTTTCCTCATACATACTACCTGAGTGAAATGAAACTCAAGGGTAAAGGGAAAGAATGGTTTGGAAATGTCTTGGGAGAAAAGTCAGGGGTAGGTGAGAGGACAACAGCAAAGGAAGGAGTAGCACTTCTGAAGCAGGTATTGTGAGAGTGTGTGATAGAATGTAAGGAAGTAAATTCTAGATTGATGTGGATAAAACTGAAAGTGGATGGTGAGAGACAGGTGATTATTGGTGCTTATGCACCTAGCCATGAGAAGAAAGATCATGAGAGGCAAATGTTTTGGGAGCAGCTGAGTGACTGTGTCAGCAGTTTTGTTGCACAAGACTGGGTATTAACAATGGATGATTTAAATGCAAAAGTAAGTAATTTGGCAGTTGAGGGCATATTGGTGCACATAGGGTATTCAGTGTTATGAATGGAAATGCTGAAAAGCTTGTGGAGTTGTGTGCTGAAAAAAAGACTGGTGATTGGGAGTACCTGGTTTAAAAAGACAGATATACATAAGTATACGCTTGCGATTAAGAGAGATGGTCAACGGACATTATTAGATTAATCATTAATTGATAGGCATGCAAAAGAGAGACTTTTGGATGTAAATGAGCTGAGAGGGGCAGCTAGTAGGATGTCTTATCACTATCTAGTGGAAGCTGGGGTGAAGATTTGTAGAGATTTATAAAAAAGAGGAGACAGTGTCGGGAAGAAGAGAGTGGTGAGAGTAAGTGAGCTTGGAAAAGAGAATTGTGTGAAGAAATACCAGGAAAGATTGAGCATAGAATGACAAAAGGTAAGAGTAAATGATGTGAGGGGAGTGGGTGAGGAATAGGAGGTATTTAGGGAAGCAGTGAGGACATGTGCAAGAGATGCATGTGGCATGCAAAACGTGGGAGGTGGGCAGATTAGAAAGGGTAGTGAGTGATGGCATGAAGAAGTTAAGTTGCTAGTGAAAGAGAATAGAGAGGCGTTTAGGTGGTATTTACAAGGAAGAAGTGCAAATGATTTGGAAATGTTTAAGAGAAAGCAGCAGTAGGTCAGGAGGAAGATGCAGGGGTTGAAAAAGAGGGCAGATGAGGGTTGGGGTGACTTTAGGGAGAATTAAAAGATATTTGGAAGGAGGCAAATAATGTGTGAAAGACAAGAGAACAAATGGGGACATTGGTGAAGGAGACTAAAGGGGAAGTGATAACAGACAGAGATGGAGTGAGTATTTTGAAGGATTGTTTAATGTGTTTGATGATAGAGTTGCTGATGTAGGGTGTTTTGGTCGAGGTGGTATGGGAAGTGAGAGAGTCAGGAAGAGTGTTTTGATGAAGAAAGAAGAGGTGGTGAAAGCCTTGCTGAAGATGAAATCTGACAAGGCATTGGGAGTGGATGATATTGCAGTTGAATTTATTAAGAAAGGGGTGACTGTTGTTGATTGGTTGGTAAGGATATTCAGTGTATGTATCGATCATTATGAAATGCCTGAGGATTGAAGGAATGCATGTATAGTGCCACTGTATAAAGGCAAGGAGGATGAAGGTGAGTGTTCAAACTATTTGGGCATAAGTTTGTTGAGTATACCTGGAATATTGTATGGTAGGGTATTGATTTAGAGGGTGAAGACATATACAGAGCATCAGATTGGTGAGGAGCAATGTAGTTTCAGAAGTGGTAAAGGATGTGTGGATCAGGTGTTTGTTTTGAAGAATGTATGTGAGAAATACTTAGAAAAACAGATGGATTTGTATGTGGCATTTATGGATCCGGAAAAGGCATATGATAGGGTTGATAGAGATGCTTTGTGGAAGGTCTTAGGAATATATGGTGTGGGAGGTACGCTACTACAAGTAGTTAGAAGTTTTTGTCAATGATGTAAGGCATGTGTATTAGTAAGAAGAGAGTAGAGAAATTGGTTCCCAGTGAAGGTTGGTCTGTGGCAAGGGTGTTTGATCTCACCGTGGTTGCTTAATTTCTTTATGGATAGGGTGGTGAGGGAAGTTTATGCCAGTCTTGGAGAGAGGGGTGAGTATGCAGTCTGTTGGTATGAGAGGGCCTGGGAAGTGAATCAGTTGTTGTTTGCTGATGATACAGCACTGTTGGCTGATTTGGAAAAGTGTGTGAAAGGAGAAAGATAAGAATAATTGTGAATAAAAGCAAGGTTATTAGGTTCAGCAGGTTTGAGGGACAAGTTAGTTGGGATGTAAGTTTGAATGGAGAAAAATTGGAGGAAGTGTAGTGTTTTAGATATCTGGGAGTCGATTTGACAGTGAATGGAACCACGAAAGTGGAAGTGAGTCATAGGTTGTAGGATGGGGCAAAGGTTCTGGTAGCGATGAAGAATGTGTGGAAAGGGAGAATGTTTTCTCAAAGAGCAAAAATGTGCATGTTTGAAGGAATAGTAGTTCCAACAATATTATATGGTTGTGAGGTATAGACTATAGATAGGTTTGTATGGAGGAGGGTGGATGTGTTGGAAATGAAATGTTTGAGGACAATATGTGGTGTGAGATGGTTTGATCAAGTAATTAAAGAGTGAGAGAGATGAGTGGTAATAAAAAGAGTGTGGTTGAAAGAGCAGAAAAGGGTGTGTTGAAATGGTTTGGACATATGGAACGAATGAGTGAGGAAAGGTTGACAAAGAGGATATAT
>JAYMFT010159612.1:0-12453 GCA_038088735.1 Panulirus argus | reverse complement strand
CTGTTTATCTAAGTATTTCTCACACACATTCTTCAAAGCAAACACTTGATCCACGCATCCTCTATCACTTCTAAAACTACACTGCTCCTCCCCAGTCTGATGTTCTGTACATGCCTTCACTCTCTCATCCAATACCCTCCCATACAATTTTCCAGGAATACTCAACAAACTTATATATATACCCGACCCCAGTGCATTTACCTACAATTAGCATGGGTATGACAAAGTACCTTTATGAATCATATGATCAATTCAACTTGCCAACAAATGTCTAAAAACGGTCATGATTTAGTAAACCTTGACAAACTACCTGAAAACTAACATGCCATTTTTGTATCATCACTACAGGCACACGGGCACGCAATGAAGCCAACGCCAAAAGATGGAACAGCAAGCTGCGCGCAGGAGACAGGATGGAAGAGGAACTCTAGACAGTGAAAACTGCCATCAGTACTCACGTCTTGGGGTGTACACCTAGGGGGGAATGGGGCCGAACTCCAGCGTCATCACCAAGTAGACTTGTGCTGGCAACACCAGCGTGTCACGCTGACCAACAAGTCCAGATCAATAGCAGCAGGTGCCCCCCACCCAACCCCCACCCCCTGTCCGAGGCCGGTCCCCCGGGATGCTCCCATGGCGCTCTGGATGCCCCCCCCCCTCTCCCCTCCTTGCCTGCACTCGCCCCTCTCCAATACAGGCACTCCGCCAGCCGGCTTCCGTTTTCCTCTTCTTCCTCCTCCTCCTCCACGTCTTATTATTATTATTATCATCATAGGAGGGGGGAAGGTATGGATTACTCCAGGATAATCAAGTCGAGAAAGTAAGGGACAGGTATCTGGCTGGTGTAGAGAATGTACCCTGCAGCGGGCGTCCTGCCTCACTCTCCTTGTGCCATAACCTTATAAACTTCTTTCTTTCTCCCCAGCCACCCCGTCTCACCTGAGCCGCTCGCTTCCATCTTAGATCTCTCTCTCTCTCTCTCTCTCTCTCTCTCACCTCGAACGTGAGGCTATAACCCTTGGTTACATAAGGTTTGTACCGTCGTGTTCCAGGGGTGGTATAGCTGAGCTAAAAAGGAAGGATCGAACCGCCGTGTCTCAAGGACCGTGCCGTCGTGTACAATAAGCTGTGGGGAAGGTGCGATTGGAGAAAGCTTTGATGAAGCTGGTCTGGGCGACCCTGACCAATGGGTGAATGTAACAACCTTATGCTGAGCACCATGACGCACTTCCCTCCCAGTGGGTGCCAGGAACCATGACACACTTCCCTCCCAGTGGGTGCCAGGAACCATGATGCACTTCCCTCCCAGTGGGTGCCAGGAACCATGACGCACTTCCCTCCCACTGGGTGCCAGGAACCATGATGCACTTCCCTCCCAGTGAGTGCTAGGAACCATGACGCACTTCCCTCCCAGTGGGTGCCAGGAACCATGACGCACTTCAATCCCAGTGGGTGCCAGGAACCATGATGCACTTCCCTCCCAGTGGATGCCAGGATCCATGACGCACTTCCCTCCCAGTGGGTGCCAGGAAACATGCACTTCCCTCCCAGTGGGTGCCAGGAACCATAACGCACTTCCCTCCCAGTGGGTGCCAGGAACCATAACGCACTTCCCTCTCAGTGGGTGCCAGGAACCATGACGCACTTCCTTCCCAGTGGGTGCCAGGAACCATGATGCACTTCCCTCCCAGTGGGTGCCAGGAACCATAACGTACTTCCCTCCCAGTGGGTGCCAGGAACCATAACGCACTTCCCTCCCAGTGGGTGCCAGGAACCATGATGCACTTCCCTCCCAGTGAGTGCCAGGAACCATGACACACTTCCCTCCCAGTGGGTGCCAGGAACCATGACGCACTTCCCTCCCAGTGCGTGCCAGGAACCATGACGCACTTCCCTCCCAGTAGGTGCCAGGATCCATAACGCACTTCCCTCCCAGTGGGTGCCAGGAACCATGACGCACTTCCCTCCCAGTGGGTGCCAGGAACCATGATGCACTTCCCTCCCAGTGGGTGCCAGAAACCATGACGCACTTCCCTTCCAGTGGGTGCCAGGAACCATGACGCACTTCCCTCCAGTTGGTGCCAGGAACCATGATGCACTTCCCTCCCAGTGGGTACTAGGAACCATGACTCACTTCCCTTCCAGTGGGTGCCAGGAACTATGACGCACTTCCCTCCCAGTGGTTGCCAGGAACCATGACGCACTTCCGTCCCAGTGGGTGGAAGGGACCATGACGCACTTCCCTCCAGTTGGTGCCAGGAACCATGACGCACTTCCCGCCAGGAACCATGACGCACTTCCCTTCCAGTGGGTGCTAGGAACCATGACGCACTTCCCTCCCAGTGGGTGCTAGGAACCATGACGCACTTCCCTCTCAGTGGGTGCCAGGAACCATGACGCACTTCCCTCCCAGTGGGTGCCAGGAACCATGACGCTCTTCTGTCCCAGTGGGTGCCAGGAACCATGACGCACTTCTCTCCCAGTGGGTGCCAGGAACCATGACGAACTTCCCTCCCAGTGGGTGTTAGGAACAATGACGCACTTCCTTCCCAGTGGGTGCCACGAATTATGACGAACTTCCCTCCTAGTGGGTACCAGGAACAATGATGCACTTCTCTCCCAGTGGGTGCCAGGAAACATGAACTTCCCTCCCAGTGGGTACCAGGAACAATTACGCACTTCCTTCTCAATGGGTGCCAGGAATTATGACGCACTTCCCTCCCAGTGGGTGCCAGACACCATGAGGAACTTCCTTCCCAGTGGGTGCCAAGAACCATGACGCACTTCCCTCCCAGTGGGTACCAGGAACAATTACGCACTTCTTTCCCAGTGGTTGCCAGGAACCATGACGCACTTCTCTCTCAGTGGATATCAGGAGCAATCACGCACTTCCTTCCCAGTGGGTGCCAGAAATTATGACGCACTTCCCTCCCACTGGGTACCAGGAACACTGATGCACTTCTCTCCCAGTGGGTGCCATGAAACATGACGAACTTCCCTCCCAGTGGGTACCAGGAACAATTGCGCACTTCCTTCCCAGTGGGTGCCAGGAACTATGACGCCCTTCCCTCCCAGTGGGTACCAGGAACAATGATGCACTTCTCTCCCAGTGGGTGCCAGGAATTATGACGCACTTCCCTCCCAGTGGGTACCAGGAACAATGATGCACTTTCCTCCCAGAAGGTACCAGGAACAATGATGCACTTCCACTGGGTGCCAGGAACCATGATGCACTTCCCTCCCACTGGGTGCCAGATACCATGAGGAACTTCCCTCCCAGTGGGCACAAGGAACCATGACGCACTTCCTTCCCACTTGGTACCAACCAACACGACCCACTTCCCTTCCAGTAGGTAGCAATCACCACGACTCACTTCCCACGCACTGTACGCCACTCACCACAAACTGCTCAGCACTCACTTCCTAAATATTGTACATCACTCACTTCCCACACTGTACAATGCTCATTTCTCACATATTATACACCATTCACTTCCTACATACTGTACAACTCAATTTCCGCACACTGCACAACACTCATTTCCCTGAAACTTTACAATGCTCACCTCCCACCCACAGAACATCACTCATTTCACAAGTAATGTACATCACTCACTTCCACATACTGTAAACCGCACACTTCTTCCTACGTACTGTACAATATTCACTTTCCACATACTGTACAACTCACTTCCCACATAGTGCACAACACTCACTTTCCAAACGCCTTACAACACTCACCTTCCACATACTATACAACTCACTTCCCACACACTGTTCAACACTCATTTTCCACATACTAGACATCATTCACTTCCCACATACTGTACAATACACTCTCCACATACTGCACAACACTCACTTCCTACATACTATACACAACACACTTCCCTCATACTGCACAACTCATTTCCCACACACTGTACACCACTCACAATCTATATAATGTACAGCACACTTTTCACATATTGTAAACCGATCACTTCCCACATACTGTACTCCTCACTTTCCACGTATTGCAGAAAACTCACCTCCCAGATACTGTACAACACTCACTTCACACATACTGTACATTACTCATCTCCTACACACTGTACACTGTTCACTTTCCATATACAGCACACCACTCACTTCCCTCATACTGTACATCATTCACTGCCCTCATACTGTACAACACTCACCTCCCAAGTATTATACAAGACTCACCTCCAAACTACGCAACACACTTCCTACATACCGTACAACCCACTTCCCACATACTATACTATACTGACTTCCCACATCCTGCACATCCCTCATTTCCACATAAATACTTAACTTCCAACATACAGTCACCCCACTCACTTCCAACACACAGAAGCGCCATTCAGTCCCCACATATGGCTTTGTACGTAAGCGAAGATAATCGTTTAAGGACAAATACATTTCCACCCGTACTGGACACCTGATGCATGAGTCTGCGCACAAGGGGACGCGCACACACTGATCGTGATGGAGGACTCGAGCATCAACAACCGATACATCAGCAAGTGGGTGGTCGGGCGTAACATCAAATGCCTCGATGTGAAGAACTAACAATACTCTCTGAGTTTAGACGCCTCAGTCCTCCGAACAGGACGCGCGAACACCTCTGGAGCACGACGATAGCAGTGAGTACTTATACCTGAAGAGGTTTAAGTACGGCAGGATGAACAGGTACGTGTGCCTAACATGTTATTACAATGACCCTACATGCTACGTGTGGACACACATGAGCGCCATGAGACAGCGCAGTCCAGCCTAAAATGGCTATGGTACACGGGAGGTGTATACTCAGGCTTATGACGGTAGATTATGCGCCGCCACACGCAGCTGTGGAAGGTGGATGAGGCGAAGGCTGAGCTGCTGCCAACTAGGAGTCGTCACAATCCGTCCCCATATCTCTGAGATACACTGCCACTGGACCCCTCTCTAAGAAAGGCTCCTGGTGTCATCCAGGAAATCTTTTCAGGAGCTCCTGCAGCTATAAGGATGCGCTACTTCCGACAGCAAGGAAAGAATGGTCTTCTTTGAAGTGAGTTCTTTGACGAGGTTGTACTCCCAGTGATACGGTCTGGCCAAAGGTGACTTTTCATTTGCATTATAATCTCATCCGAGAAGTGTCCGATAACACTTAAACACCCTAAACAACCGACATCCCAGCTCAGTCTTAATTCCAACCCTCTGGGCATACACTCATTAAAAATGACACTCCCCAGACAAACACGAGACACTCCCGCTACAGCGCTGGACATCACCCATTATTACAATACTACAAACAGTTTCATCGTGTCCAAAGATCCCTCATGCCCACGTGGCAACTACCATAAAGAAGACGCTACTCAACTGCCCGGTACCTTCTACACACAGACGCACACAAATCACAACACTTTATGATCTATGGTCCCAAACGATGGACGTGGCCAGCTTCCTGAGTGTTGCATGAGTCTTGTAAGGACAGAAGGTACAGACAACGCCCTCATTTGCACACATTCACTCTCTTCTTGTCATACATAATTCGACGAAAACTGGACCTTCCCTCCAGAGCCAAGCCCCACAGACTATTTCAAGGTTTACCATGACCTCATATGCTCCGGTTGGTTCAGTCCACAGACAACACTTCGCCCCTAGTATACCACAACGATCCATTTCATTCTGTTACATGCACGTCTATCGCCCTCCCGAATGTTCAGGTGCCGATATCCTGGAGCATCTTTCACTCCATCCCTCCATCTCCTCAGTCACCCCCTTCCCTTTCCTTGCCTCCACTTCAGACACGTGTATCTTCCTAGTCGTCTTTCTTCACTCATCCTCTCCATATGTGCGAACACTCTGGTCAGCTCTCTTGGTCATGCTGCTCTTACAAACACATAACTGGCATTCCGTCTTCCTATAACCTGTTTCCCTTAAACAATCAAGTCCAAAACCACCTGCACAGCTCCTTAATCAATATCAACCTTCCTTTCTCTCATTTGATTTCCATCACTAGAGATGGATTTTGACTGGGGAATGAACTGCCGTGCCAAGTCCGTCACCATAAAATGAATTCAAAATACATATATTCGCATAATTAAGAAGCTTCCCTCCAACAATAGAGCAGAAGAAATTAAGAGTTGTTTCCGTCTTAAGGCAAGAGTAGGGGCGCCCTGTAGTGCATACTCTGTACAGAAAAAAAAAACTTCCATGCTAAAAAAAGTACTTTCAAAGACCAATTTGGAGGTGGTAGGATGGAGTGAAAAAGATTTTGAGTGATCGGGGCCTGTACATGCAGGAGGGTGAAAGGCGTGCACGGGTCAGAGTGAACTGGAACAATGTGGGATACAGGGGACGATGTACTCTCAATGTCCTGAAACAGGGCATGTGAAGCAGCCGGGGGAAACCATGGAAAGGTCTGTGGGGCTTGAATGTGAGAAGGGAAGGCTGTGGTTTCGGTGCATTGCACATGGCAGCTAGAGAATAGATGTGAGCCAATGCGTCCTTTCTTCGTCTGCTCCAGGCACTACCTTACTAACGCTGAAAACGGAGAACACGTTAAAAAAAAAATACAATCTTTGCCAATAATAAAATTACATAACAGCCGAAAGGGTACGGGGTAACGCTGCAGAAAAACTATACCAATAAAACAGACTGTATGTGTGCGTGTGTGGGCGTAGCACCATATCTCCATGTATACTAAGGGGACCCCAAGGGAGTGCACCTGGATACCATTCTTTTAATTTGTTGAAAAAAAGTCCATCTCATTAACAGAGAAATGTAATACACAGAACTATGAGAGATTAAATAATCAATTCAGCTCAGGAAAAGCCGGGTAATTTGGCTATATTTAAATAGTCAATCAGTCCGAAAGGGGTAGACATTTTTGGAAAGGAACAAATAAATATAGTGTTTTCCTCTTCGTCAGCACTACAGATGTGCCTGCATAGTACTTAAAGATGGCCGCTTCTATAGTCTGCTCGCTGGCTCCAGTCGACTAGACTCCGTACTTGACTTGCCTGGATTTATAAATAAATCAGATGTATATTTGCATCCCCAAAAATAAACCGTCAGAATGGTGTCTTTGATTTGGCTGTCATACAGCTTGTATCATGTTTGCATGCTTCGTAAACATCGCGGCATTTGTCACATTTCTGTATACAGTCTAAGAATAAGGGGTATTGCTGCCGTTTCGGACATCCAGAGAAATTTTGTTAGGTTAGGTTTGACTGGTTAAATTAGGTTAGCTTAGGTTCGGCTGAGACTGTTTTTCCGATGGTGTTTGAAGTCTTTGAACGATTGGCCTTCATTTCTATCGCAAACAGGTAATTCCCAAGTACAAGAGCCGTGCCCAACATACTCAACCACCACCATAAACCTCAGGTGGTTTCACATAAATGTTAACCAAAAATGGAGGTAAACGACTTTTGTATCTTCAATTAAATACTTCCTTTGTTTCCTTCAAAAGAAAATCTAGCAAATTAATATTGTGTAAAGTGATGCGTGTTTTAAATAGCTAGCCAATAAAAGAGGACAAGAATTGCATCTTAATAATGTTCCTCTTATCAAGAAAAGAGAAAAATCTCTCGTGTTCTATCTGTACGTAAAGACATTTATAAACTTAATCTGTCCTTTTTATCACTATGACTTATGAAGGCGGTCCGTGTTGCTCTCATTCAGAATCCGCCATATTATACGGGAATATGGCGTCAAATAAGCTCATTTAAATTTCTTTCTCACTCATCTCAAGACGTTCTTCTCAGTTATAAAATCATCCTTGCTGTTCAAATCATATATCACCTGTATAAGTTTATCCTATCTTTTCTTTCAAGAAAGCGTTGCCACGATGCCAAACACACCTTCCTTCAGATAATTCTCTATTTTATCACTATTATGTGTAGCCTTTTACTGTGGACTTTTTTTTATATTTGACAAATCTTTACCTTGTATGGTGAATCTAAAATGTCAAAATTCTCTAAACGATTTCGTTACCCTACATTAACAGAATCTTTTTGCAATTTATTATGGTTTTACAGGTCCTAAAATTTTAAGTTCACCACTTATGCCTGAAGGGTACTGCCATCCGTTGACTCCTGACCATGATCGTCTGTGGGGATTACATAAGTGATCGAGGTATAGCATAGTTTCAGATCAACACTCAGTAATTACACTGATCTAGGTAATCCATTTAAGATGCGACTAATAACAGGGCTTGTGAATTCAGGAAATTACTTTCGTCCATAAATCTGAATTGAGTGGTGTAAATTTATTAAGTAATGTAAATCATGTTTATGTAACTTTACCAGAGAGCAGATTTCCTTTCATGTACAGCAGATTCCGTTTGTAGTCTGAGATATTGGAAAGTTACTATTTTGCGCCTTGGCTGGCGACTAACGCTTGCCAGAACCAACACAGCTGATTATATTCATTATTTTGTTATTGATTCTGCAGCTTTTGACAATATCACTTTTGCACCGTATATCATCTAACTGTGTTGACCTTTCTATTATGTGCGTTTCCGAAAGCAATGGTAATCCCTCTCTGAAATTTTCAGTTACATATAATAATTCCACAGTAAGCCCTAAAATTCTACAGAGGTTGCGTAATCGCAGAGGACGGGGTCTGGAAGAGCTGGACCCACGGCATTTGAGCTTGTGCACAAATGATAATACATCAATACAAATTCATGTCTCGAACATTCCTAGATCTTGAACGATTTCATGCTGAAAGTTATATAAAAGAACTTGTGTAAAGACCATCACAGGCTGAATATGGCAACAGGAAAAAAATGAGAAGCGCCAACAGGAATTCCTTTGGTCGTGGGTTGAATGGGGTGTACTGCCTGCGGACGGGGAAGGACGACCTCCACTCCCCTCCTCCCCACCAACAAACAACACATGTTCACCGTAACTCCCTCACTTTATAAATGCCTCTCTACAACCCTGGTCGAGGCGGAAGACCTCCACTTTAGCAACATCATATTATCGACAAACTGGTTAACAGTTACGATGTCTTGGTGTACCATATGTTGAAACGCGCCAGCAGCCAGTCATTTCGAAACCTCCCTGGGGTCTGACATCTCTGTCCGCACCATCTCGTTCTTTTGTACGTTTCGTCTAGAGTAATAAGTACATAATCACCTGTATACTTACATTCTGGACTTCCTTCTGGCTCCCAGCTGATGCCATTATCAGTAAGGGTCACTTTACATCTTTTCTTCAGTATGTAGAAAGTCCCTTGCATGTGCATTGTCGACGACGGGTTAATCATTACAATTGCCTTCGCCCGCCACGCGCCGCTGGAAAATAACTTCTCAAACCCTCCTCAGGTCAATGTATAAGAGATCTCGTAAGTGTGACATTTATCCTTGATGAACTTTTGACATGGCTGAAATGTCACATAACATCATTTTAGACGTTGTTTCATATACGACAAAGAAGCCACAGATTCCTATTCACTGGACACTCTTTACATCATTTTCTAATCATAGTAATTTACAATTTACTGAAAGCATCTAATAAGTGAGGCTATGTCTTCTTAGTCCGAGCGAGACAAACTCACTCGACGGCGTTCTCTTTCACACTGTTTACACTCCTTCCCACACGAACCGACGGGCGGAACCCGTGTAGGTGCCAGCTAGACATTTTTCTCGACCATCTAAACATTGCATTACGTCAATTCATTTTTCGTTCGGCTACCCTGCACATCTGAATTTCGCTAGCCATTATTTTTTTATGCTGATATTCATTACTAAATCGTTAGGTGTTAATGTACATATATGTGACAGATGACTGCTAACGAAGCTGAGATGAGGATGTATGATGAGGTATCTACGAATGATCAAACTAAACACAGCCATGTTCGCATTGTACTAAAGGACGTTACTTCAGTCACAGAATGTCAACCACCAATTAGAATGCACTTGTTCTTTTCTGATGATCATACACATGGAACTAACTACGTTCACAGAGAACATGACGCAGAAAAACGTTGCGTGCACATCTTCACCTCAAGGACTTAGCAACGACCATTTACAAACGGTTATTTTACAGAAACATATATTTATGTTTCTGTCATAATTAAGTTTGTAAAGATAATAAGTGAGGTATGGAAGAAGCAACATATGTGTGTCTTGCTGCCAAGTTAGCCCATCCTATTCCGTACTAGTATTAACTATAAGAATTATTACTGATCTTCCGCAACAGTATTCTTCATGTCAAATCTTACCAATATCGTTACACACAATTTTTTACTAAAAATACGACATATGAATTCATACACGTGAAGTATTCGTTGACTTGCAAGTGTGAAGCAAGGGCATGAATTATAGCCTGCAAATAGTGTGAAAGAATACTGATTATTAAATGTTTAATGGCATTCAGAGAGCGTAACTATGAACGCAGATTATCTAATGATCCTGTAAGAAGAAATACCGGGAGAATTTCCAGCGAAGATCTTTAGGACTCGGTAAAGCCAGACAAGCCCTGGGTCATCGCTGTGATCAAGTCTTAAGTCACTTACAAGGTGCAGGCTGCTTATCACTGCTTGGTATAACCCCTGGGTAACTGCTTGGGTCAAGAATGATGCTGAGGTAGGGATTGGTGCCCACAGCAGGAAAAACATGACAAGACGATCACATCTAAACAGGAAAATAACAAAAACAAGTAAAATAATAGGTCTGCAATGTAAGAACTATAAGTACATGCTTGACATTTTAGCGAATGACATTTCGTCAGAAGCTACCGTACCTAATGGGGTGAACAACTGACCAGGCATTTGGTAACAGCTGCGTTACACAGTGAAACTTTGACTCGATACACCCACAGATCACATCTCTCTATCACAGTTTATGAAATATTCTCTCTTTGAATCGCGACACCACACTATCTCTCAGGGAATATAATAGAGATTGGTGTTATTTCGTCTTGGTCTAAGTCCCAGGACAACGTAACTCTGAGCTTAGGGGAGTAAAATCGAGAGCCTGACAAGGAAAGAAGAGATCAGTCACCTTGGATCACCACGACGACCCCCTGGGGATTTTCCTGCAACACTCACAACGTTCTTCAGCGGCGTGAGTCTCCCGGGTCCGTCCACTCCTCAATCGACTGAGTCTCTGTAGCCTCCAGAAAAACGAGACGTACCACGGATACGACGTAGGCAACTCCGACCCTGCCGCAAACTCGAGCGCCATCACTTTGCAACCAAAGTGACGCCTTCTCGAGTTTTCATAAGCATCTTTGTAAAATGTCATTTTCACTGCAATACACTTTGTGAAGTTATTACGAAATGTTATGGCAAATGAACTATGCGGTAACACTCCGGTTATCGATGTCTTTATCACGAACTCAAGATCGTATTCTAATTATTAGCATTTCAAACGGAAGGGGAAATGTAACATAATTAGTACATCATTAAAACGTATCAAGTGAGCGCCAAAACTCAAGCACCATAGAGTTAGGAACCTCTCACGGCTTATTTCCCCTTAAGTAATGAAAAAAAGGCTACCAAAACTTTGTAAATGGCGCTTATTTAAACCACGTACGTTCGATCGAATTCATTTGAAAACTGTGGGTCAATTATGTTTCTGAATTCATCTCTGTGGGATCAGATGTGACGTTGATGAATCAGATAACCAGTAGTGAAAAATTATAAAGATTAACCCATCATGTGTCAGCTTCCACGAGTTGGATGGAGTCGCAGGTCTCCAAACCAGAAAAAAACTTGAGCATTAATACCCAATTGCATCTGACGTGTGCCCTCTAACGATTCACACTAGATAGCGATTTAATAATTAACTACTACACATCTACAATGGTATAACTTCGCCTAAATAACCAGCAACTTTACAATAGATTTTATGGTTTCATAGTGTAATCCATTGTGTAGTTTCGATATTCGCGCGGGGCAAGAATCTAATTTAATCCCGTAAATATAACGCATGGCGACTGCAAAACAAAAGTCTTATCTTCATACATTAATTATTAGCATATTGATAAACTTGATCATTAAATAAATAACACACGACGACAATAGGATATATGAACTTACAAAATAATCAGGTCATCACGCATATCTTACGTGTCCATCCCAACCTTGATTTAAGCTCTTTTATGATTAATCAACTAGTTACTATTACGACCTCACACTTCTGTAATACGTCACCTGTGTAACTACAGCCAAATGGCTGCTTACATTCGATAAACAGGTTCATTATTATTATGTACTGCTTTCCATGACAATAACAAAAGAAGCTCTTTGTTTTAGGACGATCAGTAGCTGTAATATATATATATATATATATATATGCATGAGATGCATGTGGCATGAGAAAGGTGGAAGGTGGGCACATTAGGAAGGGTAGTGAGTGGTGGGATGAAGTAAAGTTGTTAGTGATAGAGAAAAGAGAAGCGTTTGGACGATACTTACATGGAAGCTGTGCAAATGACTAAATGTATAAGAGAA
>JAYMFT010159601.1:0-12453 GCA_038088735.1 Panulirus argus | reverse complement strand
AGAAAGATTGGATGTTACAGTAATACCAAGTATGTTCATTGAGTCAAGAAGTGGAATTACAGAACCGTCAAAGGAGATACGAGAGTTGTGCGGAGTTCTCGATAGAGAGATAGGTTGAAATTGGGTCTTGGAGGCATTAAACTTAACTAGATTTTGTTTACCTCACCGAGATATCCTGTCCAAGTCTGAGTTTATGTTGGAAGCTGTGTCAAGGCGAGATGCAGATCAAGTAGGAGAAGAAGGAGCAGAACTGAAGGATGTGGATAAATGCTTTTTTGAGTCATCAGTGTATGAGTGCACTGGATTACTTGTGGAAGAGAGAAATTCGTTGAAGAAAAGGAGAAAAATTGCTGGGGACAGTACAGACCCTTGAGGGACACGGCATTTGATGGAGAAAAAGGGGGAGGCTGATCCATCAACAACCACAGAGATAGATCGGCCGGAGAGGAAGCTAGCTAGATATCAAGGAGCAAAGCAAGGGAGGGAAGCCAAAAGAGGGGAGTTTAGAGATGAAACCCCGATGCCATACCCTGTCAAAATCCTTATATATGTCAAGGGCAACTACCTATGACTCCCTAAAATCTTTCAGAGACGATGACCAGACATTAGTAAGATAGGAAAGAATATCACCAGTGGATCTCGCCTTACGGAAGCAAATACTGGTGATCAGAGAGAACACTGTGATTTTCGAGGTGTTTAAGGATATGGAAGTTGAGAAGGGATTCAAAGACTTTGGAAATGGCAGATGTCAAAGCAAGATGACGACAGTTAGAGGGGTCAGAGCGGTCACCCATCTTAGGGATGGGTTGTATCAAAGCATGTTTCCAGGGAGACGAAGGGTATTCTATTACTTAAGCATTCGAATAGTCATTTCGCTATTAGGGGTGATCATATCCGAGCGGTGGCGTTACCGCCTGCAACGCCTTGAACTCGGGATCGTATCCTAGCTGTTCGAATCTTACATGTTGTATGGTAGTGCGCGTTCATATGCATTTTTTCGTGTTTTATATACCTGAACGTTTGAACAGTTACGATCTGTGAAGTTCTATCTGCTGGTGGTGTGAGCCTAATGGGATTTGACCGCTCTAGACCCCATTGCTCATCGCAGTGAGAGGAAGGGTATTCGATTATTTAAGTATTCAAATAGTCATTTGCCTATTATGGGCGATCATAGCCGTGCAGTAGCGTTCCCACCTGCCACGCTGTGGACCCGGGCTCTTATCCTGGCTGCTTGAGGTTTCCATACTGCACGGTAGTGTGCGTTCATATGCACTATTTTGTGTTTCATATACCTCATTTTGTGAACAGTTAGGGTCTGTAAAATTCTATCTGCTGGTTATTTGGGCCTAATGGGATTTGACCACTCTCGACCCCGTTGCTCACCGCTGTAAGATGAAGGGTATTTGATTACTTAAGTGTTTGAATAGTCATTTCATTATCAGGGGCGATCACAGCCGAACGGTAGCTCTCCCGCCTGCCTCGCTGTGGAGTGGGGTAGTATCCTGGCTGTTCGAGTAATACATTTTCTATGGTTGTGCGGGTTCATATACCTCAATGTGCTAATCAGTTATGTTTTGTAGAATGCTGTCTTTTGGTTGTGAGTCTAATAGTAACTGACTGCCCTAGACTCCGTTGATCACCGGTCTGAGACGAAGGGTTTTCAATTACTTAAGTTTTCGAATAGTTATTTCAGTATTAGGGGCGATCACAAACGAGAGGTAGCGCCCCCGCCTGCCACGCACTTTGACCCGGGCTAGTATCCTGTCTATTCGAGGTTTATATGTTGTATGGTAGTGCAAGTTCAAAAGCACTATTTCGTGTTTTATATACCTGATTGGGTTAACAGTTAGGTTATGTTAAATGTTATCTGCTGGTGTTGTGAGCCAAATGAGATTTGACCACTGTACAACCCATTGCTTACCGCTGTGAGACGATGGGTATCATATTGCTTAAGTATTCGAATAGTCATTTCCCTATTAGGACTGATTATGACGGAGCGCTAGCACTTCTTCCTGCCACACTTGGGTCCCGGGTTCGTATCCAGTCTGCTCGAGGTTTACATGTTTTATGGTATTGGGCGTTCATATGCATTATTTGGTGTTTCATACAGTTAGGGTCTGTAAAATGCTATCTGCTGGTTTTGTGAGCCTAATAGGATTTGACCAATCTATACGTCGTTACTCATCTCTGTGAGAAGAAAGGTATTCGATTAATTTAGTATTCGAATAGTCATTTCCCTATCAAGGGCGATCATAGCCGAACTGTAATGCTACCTCTTGCGACACTATGGACCCGGGTTCGTATCCTGGCTACTCCAGATTTACATGTTTTATGGTATTGTGCGTTCATATGCATTATTTCGTTTTTCATATACCTCAATATGTAAATAGATAGGTTCTCTAATATGGTATCTGCTGACTGTGGGAGCCTAATGGGATATGACCACCGAAGAAGTCGTTGCTCTCCTTAATGAGACGATGGGTATTCTATTAATTAAGTACTTACATAGTCATATACCTATTAGGGGAGATCGTAACCAAGCGTTAGAGCTCCCGTATGCCACACTGTTGACTCGGGATCGCATCCTGCGTATTGGATGTTTACATGTTGTATGGTAGTGCGTGTCCATATGCACTCTTTCTCGTTTCATATACCTTAATGTGTGAATATCTAGGTTCTTTTAAATGCTATATGCTGGTTTTGGGAGCCTATTAGGATCTGACCACTCTAAACCCCGTTGCTCACCGCAGTGAAAAGAGGGGTATTCGATCAATAAGATATTCAAATAGTTATTTCTTTCTTAGCGGCGTTCAAAGACGAGCGGGAGCGCTTCCGCCTGCAACGATGTGGACCCGAGTTCGTATTCTGGCTGTTCGAGATTTACATGTTGTATGATAGTGCGTTTTAAAATGCGCTCTTTCGTGTTTTGTATACCAAAATGTTGGAACATTTAGGTTCTGTGGAATGCTATCTATTGATTGTGTGAGCTTAATGGGACTTGACCACTCTAGACCCCGTTGCTAAACGCTGTGAGACGACCGGTATTTGGTTACCTAAGCATTCGAATATTCAGATGCAGATCAGGAGCGATCAGGTAGCGTTCATCCCGGCCACTCTGTGGACCCGGGTCCGAATCCTAGCTCTTCTAGGTTTAAATGTTTTATGGTAGTAGGCGTTATATAAAATATTTTGTGTTTCATATACCTCACAGTATGAACAGTTAGGTTCTGTAAAAAGCTCTCTGCTGGTTGCCTGAGCCTAAAGAAATTTGACCACTCTAGACCCCGTTGCTCAACGCTGTGAGACGATGGGTAATTGATTACTTAATTGTTCGTATAGTCATATCATTGTTAGGGGCGATCATAGCCAAACGGTGGCGCTCCCGCCTGCCACGCTGTGGAGTCGTGTTCGTATCCTGGCTGCTTCATGATTACATGTTGTGTAGTTGTGGGCGTTCATATACACTATTTTATGTTTCATATACCTCAATGTGTGAACAGCTACGTTTTGTGAAATGCTGTCTTCTGGGTCTGTGCGTCTAATGGTAACTGACCACCGTAGACACCGTTGATCACCAGTCTGAGACGAAGGGTATTCGATCACATAAGTATTTGAACAGTTATTTTTCTATTAGGGGTGATCATAGACGAGAGGTAGCAACCCCGCCTGCCACACTTTGGAATGGGGGTAGTATCCTGGCTGTTCGAAGTTTACATGTTGTATGGTATTGGGCGTTCATATGCACTATTTAGTGCTTCATATACCCCTATGTGTGAACAGTTAAGTTCTGTAAAATACAATCTGATGGTTTTGTGAGCCTAGAGGGTTTTAACTTTTGAAGGCCCCTTTGCTCACCAATATTAGACGAAGGGTATTCGATTATATAAGTAACTGAATATTCATTTCCCTATTAGGGGCAATCATATCCGAGCGGTAGCGCTTCTGCCTGCAGTGGTGTGGACCCGAGTTCGTATTCTGGCTGTTCCAGGCTTACATGTTGTATGATAGTGCGTCTTGAAATGCGCTATTTCGTGTTTCGTACACCACAATGTTGGAACATTTAGTTTCCGTGAAATGCTATCTATTAGTTGTGTGAGCCTAATGAGATTTAACCACTCTAGATCCCGTCGCTAACCGCTGTGAGACGAACGGTAATTGATTACATAAGCATTCGAATATCCATTTGCTGATCAGGAACGATCACAGATGAGCGGTAACGTTCCCCCGGCCACGCTGTGGACCCGGGTTCGAATCCTGGTTCTTCTGGTTTTAAATGTTGTATGGTAGTACGCGTTATATATACTATTTTGTGTTTCTTTACCTCAGTGTATGAACAGTCAGGTTTTGTAAATTGTTATCTTCTGATTGTATGAGCCTAATTCGAGTTTGTTCACTCTAGACCCTGTTGCTCACCGCTGTGAAACAAAGGGGAATCGATTAATTAAGTATTCGAATTGTCATTTCTCTACTTGGGTCGAGCATAGCCTGGTTATAATATTTGTTGCTCGAGGTTTCCATATTTTATAGTATTATATGTTTCAAGTACCTCAATGTGTGAGCAGTTAGGTTCTGTAAAATGATATCTACTGGTTTAGTGAGCCTAAAGGGAACTGACCATTCCGTTGATCACCACTGAGACGATGGGTATTCGGTTTCTTGAGCGATAATGGCCGAGCGGTAGCGTTCCCGCCTGGCACGCCGTGGACTCGGGATCGTGTCCTAGCTGTTCAAGGTTTACATGTTGTGTGGTAGTGCGCGTTCATATGTCTTTTATATATCTGAACGTGTGAACAGTTGCGATCTGTAAAATACTATCTGCTTCTTGTGAACCTATAGGATTTGACCTCTCTAGACCCTAGTGCTTGCCGCTATGAAACGAAGGGTATTCGATTACTTAAGTATTCGAATAGTTATTTCCCTCTTAGGGACGAACATAGCCGAGCGCTAGCGCTCCCGCCTGCCACACTGTGGATCCGGGATCGTATCCTGGTTGATCGAGGTTTACATGTTGTATGGTATTATGCGTTCATGTGCATTATTTTATATTTCATATATGTCAGTGTGAAAACAGTTAGGATCTCTAAAATGCTATATGCTGGTTGTGTGAGCCTAATTGGATTTGACCATTCTAACCTCGTTGCTCACCGCTGTGAGACGAATGGTATTTGATTACTTAAGCATTCGAATAGTCATTTAACTATTTACGGGCGATCAGATCCGAGCGGGAGCGCTCCCACCGGCCATGCTGTGGACCCGGGTTCGTATTCTGGTTCATCGACGTTTACTTTTTGTGTGGTAGCACGTGTTCTCTTAAATTCTCTCTGCTGGTTTTGGTAGCGTAATGGGTTTTGACCACTCTAGACCCCGTTAACGGCTCATCGCAGTGAGACGATGGGAATTCGATTGCTTAAGTACTCAAATAGTCCATTCCTTATTAGGGGCGATCATAGCCGAGCGGTAGCTTTTCCACCTGCCATGCTGTGGACCCGAGTACTTATCCTAGCTGGTCGAGGTTTCCATATTGTTTGGTAGTGTGCGTTCATATGCACTATTTCGTGTTTCATATACCTCAATGTGTGAACAGTAAGGTTGTGTAAAATGCTATCTACTGGTTTTGTGAGTCTAATGGGGTTTGACCACTCTAGACCTGGTTGCTCACTGCGGTGAGACGACGAGTATTTTGATTACTTAAGTATTTGAATAGTCATTTTATTATTAGGGGCGATCATAGCCGAACTATAAAGCTCCCGCCTGCCTCGCTGTGGAGTTGGGGTCTTATCCTGGCTGGTCGAGTTAATATGTTGCTTGGTAGTGAGCTTTCCTTTGCACTATTTCGTTTTTTTATATACCTGAACGGGTGAACAGTTAGGTTCTGTAAAATACTGTCTGCTGGTGGTGAGCCTAATGGGATTTGACCACTCTAGACTCTATTGCTTATCGCTTTAAAACTAAGGGTATTCGATTACTTAAGTATCCGAATAGTTATTTCCCTGTTAGTGTAGATCATGGCCGAGCGCTAACACTCCCGCTTGCCACACTGTGGACCCGGGATCGTATCCTGGCTGATCAAAGTTTACAAGTTGTATGGTATTGCGTGTTAATATGCATTATTTCTTGTTTCTTATACGTCAAAGTTTAAACAGTCAGGCTCTGTAAAAGGATATCTGCTGGTTGTGTGAGCCTAATGGGATTTGACCACTCTAGACACCGTTGCTCACCCCCATGAGACAAAGGGTATTTGATTACTTAAGTATTCGAATAGACATTTCATTATTATGGGCGATCAGAGCCGAGCGGTAGCATTCCCGCCAGCCAAGCTGTGGACCCGGGTTTTTATCCTGGCTCATCGAAGTTTACATGTTGTGTGGTAGTACGTGTTCATATGCAATATTTTGTATTTCATATAACTCTTTATATGATCAGTTAGGTTATGTAGATTGCTATCTGATGGTTGTGGAAGCCTAATCGGATTTGATCACTCTATACCCGTTTGCTCATCGCAATGAGTCGAAGGATATTCGATAACTTAAGTATTTAGATAGTCATTTCCCTACTGGGGCGATGATAGCCGAGCGGTAGCGTTCCCACCTGCCAGGGTGTGGACCCAGGTTCTTATCCTGGCTACTCGAGGTTTCCATATTGTACGGTACTGTGCGTTCATAAGGACTATTTCGTGTTTCATATACCTAAATGTGTGAACACTAAGGTTCTGTAAAATGCTATCTGCTGGTTGTGTGAGTCTAATGGGATTTGATCACTCTACAACCTGTTGGTCACTTCTGTGAGACGATGGTGATTTGACTTTTTAAGTATTCGAATAGTCATTTCTGTATTAGAGGCGATCATAGCCGAACGGTAGCGACAACGCCTACCATGTAGTGGAGTCTGGTTCGTATCCTGACTGTTCGAGGTTTATATGTTGTATGGTAGGGCACGTTCATATACAACGTTTTTTGTTTCATACACCTCCATGTGTGAACAGTTACGATCTGTAAAATGCTGTCTACTGGCGGTGTGAGTCTAATGGTAACTGACCACCCTAGACTCCGTTGATCACCGCTCTGAGACGCAGGGTATTCGATTACTTAAGTATTCGAAGTTATTTCAATATTAGGGGCGATCATAGACGAGCGTAGCTCCACCGCCTGCCACGTCTCTGGGCCTGGGTTAGTATCCTGGCTCTTCGAGGTTTACATGTTGTGTGGCAGTGCAAGTTCATATGCATTTTTTCGTGTTTCATATACCTGAATGAGTGAACAGTTAGGTTCTGTAAAATGTTCTCTGCTGGTGGTGTGAGCCTAATGAGATTTGATCACTCTGGACCCTACTGCTTACCCCTCTGAGACGATGGGTATTCGATTACTTAAGTGTTCGAATAGTCCCTATCAGGGGAATCAAAGCCGAGCTCACGCCTGTCAGGCATTTGACACAGGTTCTTATCATGGCTATTAGTGTGCGTTCATATGCACTGTTTCGATTTCTATGTATGCCTCAATGTGTGAACAGTTTCATATACCTCAATGTGTAAATACATAAATCCTCTAAAATGCGATATGGTGGTCTTGGGAGCCTAATGGGATCTGACCTCTCTAGACCCAGTTTCTCACCGCAGTGAAACGACGGGTATTCGATTAATTAAGTATTCATATAGTCATTTCCCTATTAGGGGCGATCATAGCCGAGCTGTAGCAGTCCTGCCTGCCACGCTGCGGAGTCTGGTTCGTATCATGGCTATTCGAGGTTTATAGGTTTTATGGTAGTGCGCGTTCATATATACTATTTTTTGTTTCATATTCCTCAATGTGTGAACAGTTACTATCTGTAAAATACTGTCTGCTGGTGGTATGAGTCTAATGGTAAACTGAACAACCTGGACCGTTGATCACCGCTTTGAGACGCAGGGTATTTGATTACTTAAGTATTCGAATAGTTACTTAACATTATGGGCGATCATAGACGAGAGGTAGCGCCCCCGCTTGCCACTCTCTGGAATGGGGGTAGTATCTTGGCTGTTGGAAGTTTACATGTTGTATGGTACTGGGCGTTCATATGCGCTATTTCATGTTTCATATACTTCTTTGTGTGAACAATTAAGTTTTGTGAAATGCTATCAACTGGTTGTGTGAGCCTTATTCGATCTGACCATTCTAGACCCTGTTGCTCACCCCGGTGAAAGAAAGAGAATCAGCTGCTTAAGTATTCGAATAGTCATTTCCTATTAGGGTCGAGCACAGCCGAGCGGTAACGTTCACGCCTGCCACGATGTGGAAGAGTGTCTTTCCTCACTGGTCGAGGTTTTCATTTTGTATGGCAGTTTGCTTTCATAGGCACTATTTTGCGTTTCTTATACCTCAATGTGTGAACAATTAGGTTTTGTAGAATGCCATCAAATGGTTTTGTGAGCCTAAAGGGGACTGACCACCCTAAACTCCGTTGATCAACACTCTGAGACGAAGGGTTTTCAATAACGTAAGTATTCGAATACACAATTCCCTATTAAGGGCGAGCGGAAGTGCTTCCGCCTTCCACGCCTTGGACTCTGGATCGTATCCTGGCTGTTCGAAGTTTATATGTTGTATGGTAGTGCGCGTTCATATGCACTATTTCGTGTGTTATATACTTGAACGTGTGAACAGTTACGATATTTAAGATACTATCTGCTGTTGGTGTAAGCCTAATGGGATTTGACCACGTAGAACCCATTGCTTACCGCTGTGAAACGAAGAGTATTCGATTACTTAAGTATTTGAATAGTTATTTGGTTATTAGGGGCCATCATAACCGAGCGCTAACGCTCCCTCCTGCCACACTGTGGCCCCGGGATCGTGTCCTGGCTGTTCGAGGTTTACATGTTGTATGGTATTGGGCGTTTATATGAATTTTTTCGTGTTTCATATGTCTGTGTGTACACAGTTAAGTTCTGTAAAATGTTATCTGCTGGTTGTGTAAACCTAAAGGGATTTGACCACTCTTAATTCCGTTGGTCACCGCTGTGTGAAGAAGGGTATTTTGATAACTGAAGTATTCGAATAGTCATTTCATTATTATGGGCGATCATAGCCGAGCAGTAACGCTCCCGCCTGCCACGCTTTGGAGTCGGGTTCTTTTCCTGGCAGTTCGAGGTTTACATGTATGGTAGTGCAAGTTCATATGCATTATTTCGTATTTCATATACCTGAATGGGTGAACACTTACGTTCCGTAAAATGCCTAACAAGATTTGACCACTCTAGACCCCATCGCTTACCGCTGTTAAACGATGGTTATTCGATTACTTAAGTATTCAAATAGTCATTTCTTTATTAGAATTGATCATAACCGAGCACAAGCGCTCCCTCTGCCACACTGTGGACCTTGGTTCGTATCCTGGCATCTCGAGGTTTACATGCTAGTGGGCGTTCAAATGCATTATTTTGTGTTTCATATACCTCAATGTATGAACAGCTAGGTTCTGAAAAATGCTATCTTATAGTTTTGTGACCCTAGACTTTGTTGATCACCACCGTGAGACGAAGACTATTCGATCAATTAAGTATTCGAATAGTCAGTACCCTATTAGGGGCAATCAGAGCCGAGCGGTAGTGCTCCCGCCTGCCACGCGTGGACTCGGGATCGTATCCTAGCCGATAGAGGTTTATGTCTTGTATGGTAGTGCGCGTTCATATGCACTATTTCGTGTTTTATATACCTGAACGTATGAATACTTACGATCTGTAAAATTCCTTTTCCTGGTGGTGTGAGTCTAATGGGATTTG
Organism: Panulirus argus; assembly: GCA_038088735.1. Classification (NCBI taxonomy): domain Eukaryota; kingdom Metazoa; phylum Arthropoda; class Malacostraca; order Decapoda; family Palinuridae; genus Panulirus; species Panulirus argus. The sequence continues at coordinate 2,699 of JAYMFT010159601.1, read as the reverse complement.
ACCGCTCTTGACCCAATTGTTTACCGCTGTGAAACGAAGGGTATCCGATTATTTAAGTATGCGAATAGTTATTTCCTTATTAGGGACGATCATAGCCGAGCGCTACCGCTCCCGCCTGCCACACTGTGGCCCCGGGATCGTATCGTGGATGTTCGAGGTTACCATGTTGTATGGTATTGTACGTTCATAAACATTATATCGTGTTTCATATCCGTGAATGTGTAAACAGTTAGGTTCTGTAGAATGTTATCTGCTGTGAGTCTAATGAGATTTGACCATTCTAGACCCCGGTGCTCACAGTTGTGAGACGATAAGTATTTTATTACGTAAGTATTAGAATAGTCATTTCCTTATTAGGGGCGATCATAGCCGAGTAGCAGCGCTCCCGCCTGCCACGTTGTGGAGTCGGGTTCGTTTCCTGGCAGTTCGAGGTTTACATTTTGTATGGTAGCGCAATTTCATATGCATTGTTTCGGATTTCATACACCTGAAAGAGTGTTCAGCTTGGTTCTGTAAAATGCTATTATCTGGTTGTGGGAACCTAATGAGATTTGACCACTCTAGACCCCATTGTTTACCGCTGTGATACGATGGTTATTCGATTACTTAAGCATTCGAACAGTCATTTACCTATTAGCATTGATCATAACCAAGCACTAGCGCTTCCCCTGCCACACTCGGGACCCAGGTTCGTATCGTGGCATTTTGAGGTTTACATGTTGTATGCTAGTGGGCGTTCATATGCATTATTTCGTGTTTCATATACCTCAATATGTGAACAGTTAGGTTCTGTAAAATGCTCTCTAATGGTTTTATGACCCTAAAGGGAAATTACTATCCTAGACTCTGTTGATTACCACTGTGATACGAATGATATTCGATCACTTAAGTATTGGAATAGTTACTTCCCTATTAGGTGCCATGATAGCCGTCCGGTAGCCCTCCCGCCTGCCACGCCTTGGACTCGGGATCGTATACAGGCTATTCGTGGTTTATATGTTGTATGGTAGTACGCTTTCATATGCAATATGTCGTATTTTATATATACTTGAATATGTGAACAGTTGCAATCTGTAAAATACTATTTCCTGGTCGTGTGAGCCTAATGGGATTTGACCACCTTAGACACCACTGCTTACCGTTGTGAAACGATGGGTATTCGATTACTTAAGTATTCGGGTAGCTGTTTCCGTATTAGCGGCGATCATAGCCGAGTGCCAGCGCTCTCGCCTGCCACACTGTGGACCAGGGATCATAACTTGGCTGCTTGAGGTTTATATTTTTTATGTTATTGGGCGTTCATATACATTATTTCATGTTTCATATACCTCATTGTGTGAATAGTTAGGTTCTGTAAAATGCTTTTTGCTAGTTGTATGATCCTAATGGAATTTGACCACTCTATGCCCCGTTGCTCACCGCGGTGAGAAGAAGGGTATTTGATAACTTAGATATTCGAACAGTCATTTCCCGATTAGGGGCGATCATAACCGAACGGAAGCGCTCCCGCCTGCCATGCTGTGGAGTCGGGTTCGTATCCTGGGTGTTCGATGTTTACATGTTGTGTGGTAGTGCTGGTTCGAATACACTATTTTGTGTTTCACATATATCGGAATGTGAACAGTTAGGTTTTGTAAAATGGTATCTACTGGTTCTGTGAGTCTAATGGTAACTGACCACCTTATACTCCGTTGATCACCGCTCTGAGACGGAGCGTGTTCAATTATTTAAGTATTCGAATTATCATTTCAATATCAGGGGCGATCATAGACGAGAGGGATCGCCCCGGCCTGTCACGCTCTGGATCCGGGATAGTGTCCTGGCTTTTCGAAGTTTACTTGTTTTATTGTAGCGCATGTTCACGTGCACTATTTTGTTTTTCATATACCTGAATTTGTGAACAGTTAGGTTCTGTAAAATGCTATCTGCTGGTGTTGTGAGCCTAATGAGATTTGACCACTCTAGACCACATAGCTTATCGCTGTGAGACGATGGGTATTCGATTACTTAAGTATTCAAATAGTCATTTCCCTATCAGAATTGATCATAGCTGACCGTTAACGCTCCAGTCTGCTACACTCTGGACGCGGGTTCGTATCCTGACTGCTCAAGGTTTACACGTTGTATGGTATTGGGCATTCATATGCACTATTTAGTGTTTCATATACTTCAATATGTGGACATTTAGCTTCTGTAAAATGCAATCTAATGGTTTTTTGAGCCTAAAGGGAACTGACCACCCTAGACTCTGTTGATCACCACTGTGAGATGGAGGATATTCGATTACTTAAGTATTCGATTAGTCATTTCCCTATTAGAGGTAATCATAGCCGAGCAGCAGCGCTCCCGCCTGCCACGCCGTGGACTCCAGATCGTATCCTGGCTGTTCGAGGTTTACAAGTTTTATGGTACTGCGCGTTCATATGCATTATCTTGTGTTTACTATACTTCATTGCGTGTACAGCTAGGTTCCGTAAAATGGTATCTGCTGGTTGTGTGAGCCTAAAGGAATATGACCACTCTAGACGCCGTTGCTTACCGCTCTGAGACGAAGGGTATTCGATTAGTTAAGTATTCGCATAGTTATTTCAATATTAGGGGCGATCATAGACCAGGTGTAGCGCCTCCTCCTCCTCCTCCTCCTCCTCCTCCTCCTCCTCTCTCTCTCTCTCTCTCTCTCTCTCTCTCTCTCTCTCTCT
>JAYMFT010159600.1:0-26476 GCA_038088735.1 Panulirus argus | reverse complement strand
TTTATATATATATATATATATATATATATAAATATATATATATATATATATATATATATATATATATATGGAAAAACGCAAGTGCTCCAACTTCTGAACGGGTAGTTACTTATAATTGTGTCCAAGCGTTCTATACTTATTCTCAAAGTGAATCAGAGAATAACTCCAGTACAGGATATGAATCAGGCTGCAAAAGCATACTATAAACACAGATGTTTCGCATAAGATAGCCTAGCCGACTCGACCCTCACGAGGCATCCGACTCAGAAAGCAATAAATGTCATTTTCATAATCCATTCCTGAGAATATCTACTGAGTATAAATATCACCGGTGCCGTATTTCGGCTTTCTGGTATCATCTACTGCCAACGCTGGTGTGCCGGCAGGCGAGCACATTTAAATGACTTGAGGAATTGTGAGAACAAATACGACAAACTGGAATTATTTTATTACATGTATCGGGAGTGGAGTGAGACATCGTCCAGTACATTAACCTCATCTGTTTGTGACTTACGAGTTAACTGTCTTATATCCTTTAAGAGGGAAAAATGAGCAGGCAGGAAATTTAATGTTCCGATCCGGATCTATCATACTAACCACGGGCACAATCAGCTCCTTGCTGTGTGTGTTCATGAGGTCAGTGAACACAAGATGGGGGAAATGGAGGTCTCAACAGATCTTTCACTCCCTTAACTCTCCTGCAGCAAGTCAGAGTGCATATGAATAATTAAAAACGTATCCAACTCAGTCCACCTTCGTTCTTACCCTGCGGATTCATGGCAATACCAATCCTGGAGAGTTTGATGAAAAAAAGATTAACTAATACCAGTGCAAAGTCTGCGGTAGCAAAACGCCGAAGCTTCATAAAACACGGCCTGGTCCATCAGCCGTTATCACCTCGCTCTTTACACTCTTGACTGAAATGAGACAAAATATTCCAAATATTCTAAGCCTGTCACAATGTCGCAGTCTGATTCACTATGCGTGGATATCCACTCCATCCCTCAACGCAACAGCTTTTTCTCTGATTGGAATCTCTTGAGAGAGAGAGAGAGAGAGAGAGTTAGAATAACAAATCTACAGAAGGAATAAGTTTACAAGATCTTGAAACGTCATGGAACTCGTTTGTAAATCATTTTTTTTTTGCAAGAAAAACAGCGGGAAACTGGAGAGGCGCCAGCACAAGGAGGCCACCATCATGCCACACCTCTGATTATGTGATAGAGGCAGGTCTTTATGTACGGGAGTGTAGGGTCACTTTCACTGCTTATCACACCAAAAGAATTCCCCAGCTTTAAAATACAATATAAAGTATTCCCATCTCCACACAATGAACAGTATCACCACAAAAGGTTAGCTTTGATCTTATTTATTTAATAAAAACTTAAATCGCTTCACTGTCATTTAATGTTAAATGACAACTGTAATCTCTGCATTATACTTCACTTCTAAATCACAGTAATTTCCTGATGATGAACATTTTAGTTTATCTCACTGTAATGTGCTGTAGAACGAGGACTCTAAATCAATTCCTTTATACACCACGGTTACCTTCGTCCTGGGCAATAATATAATATGAGAACGAGCATGAAATATTCTAAATTCAGGTTTCAAAAGTGAATGCGCAAGAGAAAAGCGTACACCTTAAAGTCCGTATTCTTTTTTACCAACTGGCTGTTATAAGTTAACGATGACGACCCTAATGACCCTTGCAGTCTATGGCACTTAAAGCTCAAATACCCAATGGTCCGTATCTGGGGTAATGACATCTAGCAGTTTCTGGCCATTAGACATAACGTGCACACTGTACATGCATCACTGCCCGACACGCACCTACCATGCACTCCAGCTAGCCTGGGTGACATGCTGGGCAGGATTGCCCCGGCAAGGCCCCTCGTGTCTTGCTTGGCAGAGACCTCAAGGTCAAAGGCGTCCGTACTCCCTCGTTACATTAACCGTCTTCTGCTGGCAAGAACCTGAAGTGTGCTGATAGATACCACATGCTCTACCTTCTACATGCATCAGCAAATTAAACGATAACATATAACGCCCAATGGCTACCAATATTACTGTCCTGCGAACCAGCACAATGGTAAATGTGCCATAGGTATTGAGTATTCTTTTGCTTAAACTATGCGAGACAATGCTTTTATTATTGATAATTCTCTAATTAACTCTTGAGAGGAAAATTGCGATACAGAAAACCTGGAAATCGTCTTCGAATGTTGTTGAGTGAGAGCAGTATAGTACTTGGCTCAGGTGTAAACAAACGGGTCCAAGGTGGTGGTGCCGGAGGTACGATGACATTTGTCCACCGGTTTTGACATGCACTTCACATTATTGCGATAGATTGTGTGAACAAAATGGATTCAAAGATCTTCCAAACATCCTCTTACAGTCATGTGTATACCTTTTCGTTTGTTCTGTTGATAATGTTGTTGCTAACCCTAAAAAGCACATTACATAAAGGTATTATTCATGATGATTATTGCAGGCACTGCAAAACGAACAATCCCGCAACAGGCTTCGTGTTCGACTTATATCCAGGATGACTTGGGTGCTAATGTTCTACGCCGTGTAACACAGGAGGCGGGAACATCACAGTCAACCTTGAGGCATCACTACAGCTGCATCAGTAACCCGGGTTCTCAAACGATTACTCGGATCGTTTTCCTACAAGGGCTGTGTAGCTCAACATATGTAGTAAGAGTGTTGTAAGGCGTTAGACTTGAACTGAACAACTAAAATGAGGTGCTCAAGATTTTTCGATTGCCGGTTTTAACTTGACGTCGACGGCCTTAATGACCCTGGTGCTCGATAAGCTTATATCCTAAGGCTCTAATTTTGACTAGAGTCTGCCACATGGAAGTGAGGCCTTAAATGAAACCCATATACCAGGCTTCTGCTATAATTATTATGGATTCTTTCAAGAGTTTATGGTTTTTATATACACTCCTGTTTCCATTCTTCCCTTCCCTTTTACACCAATGGAATAAGAAAGACAAATCAGCCGCAGCCCATAGCTACGTTTCTATCCTATTAAAAAACTTCTGTCCACAGATATGAAAGAGAGAGAGAATGGTTTTCGTTATAACAGACCATACAGCACAACACACAGCCTAGGTAAGAATATATCCCATCAGTTGCCTGTTTCATCGACGGGTGGGACATCCCGGGATATACACACTGGACAAGTGTGTATATATAATTATCCAATGATAGTTAACTCAAGTATGATTTTCTTTGTGATTTAAGACCACAGTTTAATAAAGAACTAAACATTTTTAGCAGCCGTTTGGGCCACTGATCTTGCACCAATACCAACACGATGTAACAACTCGGCATCAGACCGGTCTCACTGCCTTCTATCTATCTATCTATCTATATATCTCTGACGCCCTATACTTTTGGCAAATGGGGTGGTCACGACAAAAGAGTCTCCATAACTAGTGACGAACTCCAGTGCCGCTTCTGAGCCTTTACTGCCTCAACCTCAGGCCACTGGCAGAGGGCAACTCCAGCACAGTGTTTTTCAGAGGCTCCGACCTAATGTTCCTACCAACTACTACTTCTACCTAAGACCAGATTGTGACAAGATTCTCTGCTGCTGCTGCCAAAAGGCAGGGTTAGCGCATAGTGCTCATCGCAGGGAAATCTAGAGTTACGTAGAATGAGCTGTGCGAGTTACGCGTTGTCAAGTATTTTGTGTGAGAAGATTTTGTATGTTTGAGGACAGAATGCCACCAGTTCACATGCAGGTTTCCTGTGTTGCATTTACTGTCGACGATGAAAATGTAAGTCATTGGAAGTGGGACTTCCTATCTACTCAAGAATCAATGTTAAATGAGACAGAAATTATGAAAATATGTGGAACCCGAGAAGTCACTGAGATATGTATTTATTAGCTTAAATATGACGGAAGTGCTACTCCGGTCTACTTCTGACCCCTCCAAGTGACAAGACCTTTAAGCACAATAAGTGTTAATATGTTGAGTGCCACTTGAGCAAGTCTTTATACCTACAGGCAGGTACTCTACATAATTGCACATACTGATTTTGGTTGATTTTACATACAGTCTTTATACAGTTGACGATATATTTTCTGACCTTTCGGTAACTTTAGTGGAAAATCACCCGTTTTAATTGCATTATATATTATTTGATCATAAAATAGATTATTATGAACACACACATTATTCTGATTATGTTATAGATCATCTTTTCAAGAACCTGTTTTAAAATGCACCTCCATTTTAAGAGATGAATTTAACATGTTCTCTTCTTTTACTTCCCTGAACCTGTCATAAAGTTTCCGTTTGTATGTAATAATTACCTATATCTATAATTACGTATTTGCACTGTACGGGGAGCGAGGTTTACAGTCGTGAGGGCCCATCTCTTGAACATTTTCTACTATCGTACTCTTGAAATCATTGTACCTTGTCTACATTAACTATGTCTTAGGTCATTTCATTCCATTCCTCCACCACATTTATATTCATTATCAAATCACTTTTTCACATCTTTTTTAATGTTTCCTTTTTCTTCATGTTATGTCCTTTGGTTGCTTTATCCTTACTTCTCTCGAAAAACTATCCTCTGTCTACGTCATCAATTCACTTTAAAAACTTGAAGGCTGTGATCAGGTCACCCCTCACTCTCCTCTCTTCCAAGATGGACAAATTCAAGGTTTCTAGCCTTCCCTTACGGCTCAGCTCTCTTAATTCCGGTGCCAACTTTTGTTATTCTTCTCTAGAACTTCTCCATTAGCTCTCTGATCTTCTTTAGATATTGTGATCGAACCTGAGAGGCATATTCTACATAGCTTTATGTAAGACGTGAACAGTTTGCTGTATATTTCCTCATCCATGTAATTGCACGCAATTCTAATACCTGCTAACACACAGTCGGTCACTTTAACTATTCTCCTAAGATGGGACTCCCGCGATAGGTTAGGAATGACGTCGACTCTCCCTAGTCCTTCCTTCTCACACACAGAGATTCCTGCAGCTTACCTCCCGCAACATAATACTTATATCGAGGACTTCCTTTACTGTGTGGGCCATCCTAATTACTTTACGTCTGTTCGACTTGAATATCACCAGCCATGTCTCAGGCCGAGTTTGGAGTCTGTCAAGGACCTCTTGTTGGCTGATGCAGCGTAACCCTACTCGCTTTCCACTTTCCACATGACCTTTGCATCATCTGCAAACATATTCAGGTAAGAGTCCGTACATTTATGGCAAGTCATTCAAACAGATCAAGAAGAGTAGTGTGTGTGTGTGTGTGTGTGTAATCACCTATTTGTTCTGTAAGAGGAGGGAGTTTTACACTCGTGGGGCATCATCTCTTGAACGTGGGGCCTCATCTCTTGAACAGTCTCTTCTACAACTTCTTAAGTCTTTGTATGTTGTCTACGTTAACTACTATGTCCTTAGTCGTTCTGTTCCATTCATCCACCACTCTTATACTAAGTAAGTACTTCTTTACATCTATCTAAAAAAGAAATTCTTGCTTAGTATAATGTTAAATCCTCTGGTTGCTCTATCCCTACGCCTCTCGAATAATAACAGTTCACCGTCCACCTCATCGATCTGTTTTATAAACTCAAAGGCTGTGATCGGGTCATCCCCTCTTCTCTTTTCCAAAGGTGAGGGAGGGGAAGAGGGCATAGTCAAAGTTCTTAGCCTTTCCTCGCCTGTAACTCGGCTCTCTTAATCATGATACGATCTTTGTTGCCCTCCTCTGGACCTTTCCCTATTAGCCCCATCCCTACCTGTCCATTGTGATGTTGCTGAGGTTTCTCTGTTCTACAACTATTATATCGGCTGTCTGCGTGTGTCCCTGCCAAGAATGCTTGAATCCATGAGACGCCTCTGGTTGCTGCTTCCCACAGTTTTTGTGAGGAGACCACCCACTCGAGGACTGACCGTTAAGATACTGCCCCTCCTCTAACCAAGCAGCTGTCGATTTCCCTTCCTGCTTTCCCCTGTCCTTCTTTCCATGTTTTTTTCTAACTTTAAGACTCAGGTCTACAATCACCTGTGGAGCTACTATTGATTTTTTTCGTTCGTTTCTCCATCACTAAATTTTGCTTACGTCCTTCATGGCCTTAACTGGGGCAAGGTTTGCCTGCATCATACTTAGTCACTATAGAACAAACAAAAAATACAGGAAAAAAAAAAGCGCTTGCAAGGGCGTCCAGTCGTTGCATCATTATGCTAGTATTCACAGCAGGTAGCCCAGCGGAGACTCTGACCTATATACTGTTAATGATACAGCCTCAGCTGGTGGGAATCCTCGAGCGGCTCCGCGACCTGCGACTGGAGAGACCTCGGCACCATCTCGTCTAGTTCCTAGGGCCGTACACTACTTTCTTCCTGAAGCATTGCAGTTGGGTAATGACCTTGACGAAACGAGATAGAGAGATAGAGAGAGAGATGGTTCTCTTCATTCTTAGGTCTGGATAAGCATAGGATTCAACGGGAGGGTACGTCAGTCGGGTCTGTACGAGAGCAATGCATCGATGCCCAACACCCAAAATCCCCCATCCACGTTTACAGAAGGAAGCGCGCGCATCTTCCCATCCTAGAAATCCAAAGGAGCGTTATGCTCAAAGAGAAGGAACACCTTAAATATCTGGAGGGCCCCAGACTCTTCAACACCTTGCCATCTACCGTCAGAAAACAGCATGGGACGCACGGCGGAGAAGTTTAGGAGTGCAGTGGACAATTATCTACAAAGTGTGCCAGACCAGCTAGCCGGAGGTGGGGGGGGGGGTTAGAAGATGGGCTGCGGTTTCCACCAACAGATTGGTCGACCAGCAGCCTGGGCCCAGCCCGGGCTGTGGGACTGATCATATCCGGGGACTTCACCATGTACTCACTATAAACACACACACACACACACACACACATTCAAGTCCCAGAGAATACAGTCAAAACATTGACAAAGATCCATCTAGTGTGGACTGCACGAAGGAACCAGTCGATTTTCGTTCGTCAGCATTCTGAAAATGGGCTTGTCCATTAGGAGCGAAAACCTCGCTTCCAGTCCACGACTGTCATTCTTGGCACCTTCGCCGTTAGAGTTTACAGACGTTTCTCCCTGTCTCCCTCCCTACACCAAGCTCTGCGTTTCCGACATTTTCCCTATGAGAAATGCCGCAAAAACTACAAAGATGAACTTATCTTGCGGGAGCGCGTTAATGAGGCCCTAAAGAAGAGAACAATACGAAGAACAAGAACGTTTACATGAGTGAGGAATATTCCCGTGTCACTCAATGACTAAGTTTAAGGGGCTACAGTGTGTGTGAGTGGTGGTGGTGGGGGGGAACTGCAGTGTGAGTGAATGAGTGTGAGTGACTGCAGTGCGAGGGGTGAGTGTCAGGGACTACATTGTGGATGAGCGAGTGCGAGGGACTGCACTGTGAGTATAACGGAACAAGAGTTAGCAACGCTATAAGAGATGCCTTTACAAACAAGTTCTTCCCAAAGCAATCTTAAAATGTTTACTGACCGACAGATGCAAAACTTTCTGCCCATCACATTATGTAACGCCTTTCCTAATCGTCTTCATTCAAAAGTTTCGTGATCCTAATTTAATAACCTATCAAAAAATTTAGAAGGAAACTTGTTTTACCATCTCGAACAGTATAAAGAACACTGGCTAACAAGTGTGTAAGACGTCGCCTTCTTCTTGTGAGCATATAAAAATGAGTTACACAATAAATGAATCTATATAAATCAATACTATACAGAATATTCTGTTAATGAGATCATTTATACATACCATGCATAATTGTCTTTCTAACGCTAAATTTACAAATCAACTACGAACTTTTAACATTACAAGATAGGAACGAAAATGACACTTAACCATGACAATGTTTTCCTTTTGCATGTGGAGAAACGGTGAGTGTAAAGGCATCATAAACACAGGTATACCAAACCGCTCACACACTTGAGTAAGCCAGCACCGTGCACCCTCACACGCTACAACTGTCTCCTGTTCCCTCACTTCCTCAGCTTCTTTTCTTCCTCTAACTTCCCAGAAGAAAATCAGACGTGTGGGTTTAGCGGAGAGCGATGCTGGAAACTAGCCAGTGTGGGCAGGACTAGGCAGGGGTGGGGAGGTAAGGCTGGGCAGGGCTGGGTTAGGCTGGGCTGGGCTGGGTAGGACAGAGCAGGGCTGGCCTAGCAACGTGGACGCCCGCCCTCCCGCCCGCCAACACAACAATAGTGTCCTGCTGTCGCCCTGTAACTCCATCGCCCACAGTACACTGACACGCTCCTCTACCCCCAAGCCCCACCCCCACCCCCACCTCACGCATCGCACGCCTCTCCAAGTCACGCCTTACCTCCACACCGTGTTCTCTTGCCTCTGGCCCTGCCCACAATGTGCCCTCTTTAACCCCCGCAGCCCCTGGCCCTGCCCACACTGCCACTCTCCCTACCACTTATCCCAGTACTACGCCCCTCCCACCTTCCCTCCACTGCACCTGTCCCACACTAATCTCTCGTTCCCTTCACTTTCTCCCGAGCCTCCACCGGCTCTTGGTCTTGTCCCCTTCACCGGTTGCTCGTCAGTCCTTAGTCATTTTCCATCTGACCTCACCACGGTCATGAGGTGAAACCCCTCTCCCTCTATCACCCCCATACTCTCACCCTGGCCTGCCTCACCCTTACGTCCCCTTTCCCCAGCCTTCATCGCTCCTCTCCTCATCCCTTCTCTTTTCTTAATATAGTCAGATGGAAAAGAAGAAGAGATTGGACACCGGAAGGAAAAGAGGGGTGAGGTGTTAACAGGTGTGTGGCGAAGGTTCCGGAAGTATACGGGTGTTTTGCTGGAAAAGTATCATTGGTGTCTTACTTACACACCCTGGGAGAATGGTGTGTGTGTGTGTGTGTGTTTGTGTGTAGTGATGTTGCTCCTAACTGGATCGGGAAAGGAAATTAGCTAAGCTTATCTTGTCATCGCTCATCATCTACGTCTATGGACGGCTGAAGCCTCTCTTAAGTGTTCCCAGGCCTCCAGCACTCCTCCCCTCTCCTTACCCCTCCCTCCCCCTTCCCTAGGACCCTCTTATATTTCCCTCCCCCCTCCTAGACCCCACCACCCACCTCCCCTTCCCTCCCTAGTGTTGCCTGTGCCCCCCTCTCCATGGCCTCTGTTGCCCTCCTCCTTCAAGGCCTCCGTCACAGACCCTGCCCTGCCCTCTCACCGGCCCCCCCGTGTGTGTGTGGCTGCTGCCTCAAGCATCTGGAACTGGGAAGGCTTACGTAAGGTCGGGATTCGGTTTATCCTCATATGGGATGACGCAAGAGCTGCCTGACTAGTTGGGCTGATGAGGCGGGTTGCTTGGAGACGGCCTGGGATGACGTCTCACATCTTCAGGTGCGTCGCGATCGGAAAACAATTCTCCTAAATGGCAATTCGACCATTGTGTAATTATCTGAGTATCATTTCTCGAAAAGTATCGCAGAAATATACTCTAATAGTCTATAGCCTAAGTGGCACGGTAATGAACCAAAAGGCGCAGTAAAATTTGTCAAAGTTACCGACAATTTAAGGGAAAAATTCCTTTATACAAATTCTCTAACCCAACAAAGCGAGGCAACAGCAACAGCAGGCACAGTTTGCTAACACTGCTAATCCCGGCAGTATTCTCTGGCCTTTAAATTATGAGAACCTGAACGGCTAAAATCATGGTTTATATTGCCCCAGATATCTGAGCATGGCTCGGTAGATGCTGTCACTCCCAGTACCTGCTGTTCCTCTCCCTTATTTGCCATGAGTGTCTTGCAATCGACGGCACGACCTTCTGAGCACGACGGTACGAAGCGAGCACGACCCCTTGAGGACGATCGTACGACCCTTAAGCATGACAGAATCACCCATGGGCACAATGAACCAGCCTTTAACCTGACTCTCAAGGGCTAGGCCTGCACTTGAAAATAAGTCCCAGTCGGCGCTCAAAGACACTTCACTCACCCAGTGCATTCAGCAGCCTGCAGCAAATGTCCCGAGTAAACTGGACTCAGCATCTAAACCTAACCTCGCGGGGGAAAGAGATTCCCTCGGATATAACTACTGGAAGTGACAGTGTGAAATATTGGACTTGTCAGCTGCTGGCTGGTCAAGCTTGGGGACAGCTTTCAAAACAACTTTACGTAAACAGATCTATACCCAGTTTATCTTGACTATAAACAGACTGCCATTTGAAAGATGCTAAAATAAATATGAATTACAAATGTTGTTTCCTTGTATATAGAAAGTACTTGAAGTTATTCTTGTCACGGAAAATCATAAATATACAATTAACTCAGTTTCGGCCCGTTTCTTATTTTAAGTATATAAAGGATTTTAGCTCAATGGCCTTTGGCTGTTAACCGCATCTTAAACCAACACACATACACACATAAAAGACACAACATAATTAACTTCAGCATAATGACTGGGGGAAAAGGTAATAGGGAAAAGCCAGAGGGAAATGGACCAGGGTCTCGGCCGAGGCCTAGTGGCTGTGGTGGCCAGCCAGGGGTTTCCAGCGTCCACAGCCTGTTGTTTTCATCAGTCGTCGGTGATAGTAAATACCAAGAGCTTTGAGGTCGTGAGAGCTCTACTATAATACACGAATCACGCCTGGTTCATCGAGGATCAAGAATATTAAGAGGCTGTATATGTTTCAATAGGATGAGTACCATATATAGCTTTATTAACAGATTCGGGCCATCCAAAACTCGTTCCTGAGAAGGGCTTCAACACTCTCACAACTACCGCTCCCTCCCTCTCTGGCTACCACATCTTCCTTTACCACCACCACTCCCTCCTTCCCTGGCTACCACATCTTACACCACCACCACATCCTGAACGGCTGGTGATATTGTTCAGTGGTATAATCACTCAACCAGCCATTATCCTTCTCCAGACCTCCGAAACTGCCAGCACAGCCTTCCCGCTGACCGCTAAAAATATTTTCCCCGGAAATACCACATCCCAGACGTTTCCTTCCTGCTAAGGAAATGAATGAATTCCTGACAACCGTGTATGGGGGTTAGTCATCGTAAGTCCAGCAACCTCCTCTCCCTGGCGTGTGGATGGACCGTCAAAAAGATAGCTTACGACCCTAACGCCTGACCTCTTAGCTGATGTGTCCCGCTTCCCTCTTATATTACAACCAGCTTCAGCCAAGTGATTCATGGGGGTGATTGTCAAAATAACATATACAACAACAGAACATCCCAATGAAGGCCGGAAAAGCGCTGATGTAATTCTTAAACCCGTCGGATAGTAACCTGCGGAATGACAGGGGTGTGAAGCAGGTGACTGTTCATCACCAGTTCCAGAAGGCAGAACAGCCTCGCAGTGCGTCAGATACTCTGGTAACAATGCCACAATGAATAACTATTATCATCTAACACCAACTTAGGCCATACTATCTTCTTGTAAATGAAGCACAATATATATGCAAAACATGCCGCAACCCTTTATTAAGAAAACAACCCAACATTGGGTAACTACACCCCGCCTCCACTCCATGTGCACCCCTCTAGCCAATAACAGAGTTATATGTTCTCAGCAGAACATTTACGATTATTGTTCACAAAACTCTCAATATCCCTAACACTGTGAACCATCGCCATCACATTTCTAACATCGTTAATAGTATATTGGGATTTCGTGACGTCATTCATCACCTACACACAACCTCCCACTCTTCTTACCCATCTCCCCACCACACCAGTGCCCCTCATACACACTATCCGGTGCGACATCTGTTGGGCCATCAAGGTACTTCCCTCTGCTTCGCTGATCGAACCTCGGGTGATAAACGCTCACACTGTGGCTGGATGGGGGAACGGACTTAGTGAGCCAGAGTATCTCCAAGCAACGAATGATATAATAAAGCTTAATATCAGTCAACAACGCAATGATTGATTACCTGTGTTTATCTGTCGTGTCAAGAGCAAAAGTCACTGGCGAACGATTGGATACACTTTCTACCGACGACAACTGAAGGCTTAGTTCCGAGTAAAATTGGACGAAGCTTACCTTTAAAGGCAATGGTTACTGATTGTACCCTACGTTTTAAACGACGCCGGTCGGTAAAAGGCACGAATACCGTCATCGGGATGTTCATCCGTAACCTAACCTAACCTAACCTAACTTAGCCTAGCGAAGCGTAACGTAACACAAACTGACTTAAAATCAAACGCGAATACATGGTGTAGAAAATTCCAACCGCGCTTAACGGACAAATAATCACTTAATACTTTTAATCCCTGGCATCAGATGCCACAAAGCTTTCACCCAAGAACCTAAGATGACTTTAAGCTTACTGCAAAAATGTGATTATAGATAACAAAGACTCAAGGTATAATTACAAACCAATGAACGGGAAAGGTTCAGTCACTGACAACATCATGTCAGAAATCACTACCGTACAGTTTACTGGAAAACACAAGATTCAGCTAACGATGACATCAAGTTCAATTTCATTAGACAATGACTTTGTTTCGACTAAAGATGACTACAAGCTTAGCATCATCAATTCACTTCATCAAGCTTAGTTTTAAACAAATGCAAAAAGTTTGATTCAAGAAATACGGCTCAAACGATAGCTTCAGGCAACAAAGTATAATTTGAAACCTTACTAAATTTCGTCATGAAGCTTACTTTCAAACTTACATAATAAAATCTAACGTAACACGATAGTACAAAGTTTAATTTCAACTGGAGAAAATCTAAAGCCCAACTGACAAAAAGCACGGAAGCAAACATGGTATCCGCCTTGATGCGACCACTCAGCATAGTTCATTTATTTATACGCCACCCTCTTAGTACGACATAGGCTAACGCTCATCCAAGGGCAGTATGAAACTCCACACTAGCCAACAATAACATGGATCTCAGGTCAAAGATAAAAGTCGGAGAAGATGAGAGCACTCCACATCACCTTCAGTGTCTCTTACTCCTACTAACAAATGGCGCTTCGTAAACAAACTGACGCTTCCGAACCTCTCCAACCACGGACGACGCGAAACATAACACCAACAACTAACGACGGCAGAAAACTATTTACCAGCAAACCATCCACGACAGGAAGCGTAACACCATCCATCCAACGACGGTATAAAGCGTAACACCAACCACTCAATGACGGCTCGAAACGTAACACCAGCCATCCGACAACAGCATGAAGTGTAATACCAGCCAACCAACCACGGCACGAAGCTTAATACCAGTCATCCAAAGACGGAACCAGTCAACCAACCACGGTAACATGACATAAGGTGAAGCTTACCATCAACCAGACATGGAACGAAGCTTGGTACACGAACACAAGCGGGCCGGGAACAGTGTCACAGAGAGCAGGGCAACCTGACCTTTGCGCTGCCAACCGCTCATGACTTTCACTCTTTTGTTCGTCATAAAGGCTGGCTGGCGGGGTTGGCTTTCTCTCCTGAACGTTCCGGTACGCCATGGCTGGCATCAGGGAGTTTGTTTACAAACACAACCAGTCGTCCCACGACTCCCCAGTCTCTTCTTCGGGTTATATGAGAACATTTTCTCGGCCGAGGATACGAAGTCACAGTCGCAATGGCTACGGATCTGGGCTGTCTTCTCGCAGGTGTACACGAACACTCCTACGCCTTGGTTGTCACTACCAGCACCTATCAGGTCTCGTAACTCAAACAACAGAAGCCTTATGGCTTTGTCAGCAGAGATGTGGACCCCAGCTCCTTACCTCTGACTTAACAATTTGGTTTTCGTAACGCACTTCCAGGTTATTTCACACAAGCGTCTGACAACGGAAAGTACATAGATACTGTATACATTAAAGTACGCTGCACAAAAAAGAAAGGGACACTATTAGCAACATTTCGTGGACAAGTACGTCGTGCTCTCTTATCAAACACACACACACACACACAGGAAGTAGACTTGCAGGCAGCCACCGAGCAGCGAGGAATTACCGACTGGGTATCGGGAAGATTAGTAACGGTGGCGCAGAGAGCCAGCTCCACGGTGGCTTTTAGTTCCTCTGCCTGGCGCAAGTGCCATTATGTCCATAGACATCCACTTTCTCAAACTTACACATAACACTCGACATGGTGTAACTTGCTCGACTCTGTTCATATAAGTTATATACAAAAAGTCGACCCTGTCTGTCCTTTGTGTCGAGATAGTTGCCAGAGGCCGCTGCCAATAATCCATCCATTTCCTTTGCAGGATAGATATCACTGGCTGCTGGAGTGGTACATATACGAGAAAATATTGTATCAATTCTAATATCATATACTACATGCACTATAAAAGGAGGTTGTCGGAGGTACGATAACTAACCCACAAACGCATATGCCAATAACTTATCCATCTCCTTCGCAGGATAGATATCACTGGGTAAATATATTTTTGGGGAAATATGTATGTGTTGAAAGAGAAAGAAGTGCCGGCATTATGGGAGGTATGACGAGGAAAAGTGGCTTGGGAAATTGGTTATACCACTGAACAATGTCATTCCACCATTCTCCCACGGGGAGTGAGCAGAAGAGGGCCCGAATCCACAGGTAACTCTAAATTTTCTTCGGACAGTACTACGTACTAGCCCTATGTAATGGCCAAATCTCGTCGTAGGTAAAGAAAGTTCAAAAGAAGGGGGCCCCACACAAGTATAAAACTCCCTCGCCATAGTATTCCAATAGAGAATTACACCCGAATACAAGCACAAAAGCTGTTTATACACAGGAAAGTAGCAGCCCAGCCCAGCCCAGCCATACAAGTGCACAAATGAACAAAACAAATTGTCAGTAAGAGCGTAGTAACGATGACAGATGCTGCTTGTAAGGGAGTATAATATTACTTTGTTTACGTAGGTGTTAGACTGTGTTCTGTGGGGATGAAGGGGGGGAAGAGGGGTATTCTTGCCTGGTAGTGAGGCTAGCATCTGCGGCCCTTGTGTGTAAGGGTTTGTGGCCCTTGTGTGTTAGGGGTCTGCGACCCTTGTGCATTAGGGTCTGTGACCCTTGTGTTCAGGGTCTTTGGCCCTGATGTCAAGGACACACCCATCCACGCTTCCACTCTGGTTTCTTGGTACAGCTGTACAGGAGATTGAACCCTGACAGTGGCGGCTGACTATGGCTGACAGCCGCGACTGACCTTCTTACAAGAGATTTCCCAACGACGTCAGCCATGAGGGAGTGCCCCTGGGGGGGGGGGACTACTACCCCATCTCACGCAGGAGTGTGTGTAGTGACACTGATGATCTGGCTGACACTCGTGGAGGAATGTGTAGTATGTCTGTTGCTCCGGCTGACACTTATGACAGACACTGTGCCATGACGCTCAGCCGGTTGTCTCAGCACCCGCCCTAAAGTTCTAATTCTGTCCTTTACGTCCGCTGTCACACTCCAGTTCCGTCTGTCATACCCACATTTTATGACGGTGCAACCTCTTGGGAAGGGTGAACTATATCCTCAGGTGTGACTCTGTAACCATCAGTATTAAGGCGGCCAGGCTGTCTGGCCATGCTTTCCCGGGTACCGCTGGGCGACTGTGATCTCTGAATATAAACGGTAAAATTAACAAATTTCTGGTTCTCTTTTTGCAAGCATGTACTGAACTTTCGCCATAAACGGTTGTAGGCACACCACAAAGAGAAGATCGCTCCAGAATTTTCACAAACATTCATCCTGATGGTTCAGAACGCATCATTAAACTTCACGTGGCCCAGTGAGCACTATTAAGTAATATATCCCTCTCTTGTTATCATCTTATAAAGAGTAATATATCATCTATTCTTTAACAGATAAAACTGACAGGCAAGAGATCTTTGTTCAGGAGAATTATTGGGTGACTGGTGGGCGGGGTGGAATGGGAGGGGGGGTAGCCTGGAGACTTGCTTGGTAACTAGGTTCACACACACCACGAGGCTTGGTGAGGTGCAGCCCGCACGACACGTCAGGCCCTGCCCCAGGGGAACACCCCGACCCTCACGAACACGTCCACCACCTCGCACCCCCGACACCCGGGTTCTGCCTCACACCACCTGCGTCTGTTCGCAACTCCGGCCACGGAGATTCCGAACCGTGTATCGGCAACTCTGACACGACCATGAATCCGTAACTCACGTTTATACCAACGAGAATGAATAAAAGAAGAACTGACCTTGTACAGGTCGTAGTTATTGTGAGATGAATTTAAAATACACGAACAAATTTTAGTACTTTTTTTATGCACTGCTTTTAAAATGAAATTTACCTGCCTCGTCAAGCAGATGCTTAGTGTCTCATGAATTATAATTTGTGACGTTCCTACTTCAACACACACCGATCTGATTTCATCCGTTCGCTACATCTGAGACTGAAGCATCATCTTTATTTGTCGTGCCCAGTCACTGGCGACGTGATCATTTTCCTTCGTAAATTACACCCCCAGTTTCATTAGTATGACTGCTCTGGATTACTCTTTATCGCACAGTTAAAATCCAATAGTGAGAATTCTATCCATGGCCATTTCGGTTTTCCACTTGTAGCAAGTTATCCTCCAGAGCCATTTCCTACTGTACTCTCAGACACACTCACCCACACACTACCTCATGCTAACCGTCAAACTCACTCTCGTTTCCAATCTTAAGCTGAGTAGTTGGGGAGGAGGAAAAAGGAAGGGGTTGAACAGGACACAGGAATATAAGAGTTACAGAGCGAACATCTGTGTGGTGTAGGTTTTACTGAGTTGTGTCGATGGTACGCTAGAGTAAGCGTTTCTGATGCCTTATTAAGTAGGTATACCCCCGCAGGCAGGCCACATGTTACTGTTGCCAGAAAATACTAGAGAGTCATCGGCATTTAAAAAAGAAAAGGTATTTTGAAATATCAAACCTAACAAAACTTGTACCTCATGAAACATCCGTATTTGAATTTGTGTCACTTGAGAGAAGAATAATGAAATAAATATATATAATCTATCACTCACCACACGAGGCATCTACGAACAGGTCCATCCAGCCAACGAGAGAAACGTTCCGGTAAAACATTCCCAAGAAATACATTAGCAGCTGCCAGTATAACAACCGTATACTGTGCATAAGATATGTACACTACAAGAAGATAATGTCAAGGTTATCAACATAACCATGACTTACTGTTTACCAGCAGGTAACAGAATACCCCGAACTCAACACTTTATCTCTCAACACTAGAGCAGTGTCATTTGCCACTAGGGGATGAGTGTTGACTGTCACTCACTTATACAGAAGGGAAATTATGAAGTTTATACTTACATGACATACGTAAAGCTACCTGCATGACTAATGTATAAACTTAGGTATTTTAGTGCAATATAATATCTAGAATACAAAAACTAAAGGAAAGATAATGTTTTTTTAATATTACAGTTACCTTTATCTCTTCTTCCTCCTCTGGTATGATAATCAATCACAACCACTCGGTTAGATTAACATGTTAATACGTCACAATTCCCTTCCCATCAGGCAAGTGGAATGTCTCCCCCAAGCGTGCACCTCGTGCTTCACTCTGGGAGAGACCACTTGCGAGAACAGACCGAGTTCCGCCCACTCCCTCCTGCAGGTAAGTGGTCAGCGCGAGCTCCTCAGGGACATGAAGGATGATGGTCCTATAATGGTCCTGTAGAGGGCTGTCAAGACCACGGCAGGCAGTCCAGGGCATCAACTCTACCAGTCTGGAACTAGGAGACAAGGCGAACTGGAACTCTGGCTGGTTCAGTTCCCGATAAATCTTAATATCCGTGTGCAGTGCTCTGCTGCGGCTTACAGCTGTTGAAACCGGTAACACACACACACGCAAAAACACACATCCGACATCATTCGGGTTTCCCTCACTCTTGCTTCAGTTATGAGGCAAGAGGGGAAGGTCCGCCTAAAGATAAGTTGCCCGCGCTTGGCTAAGGTCCGGCGGATATTTAACTTTTGAAACAGTTTTATATTTGGTGACAACATATAATTTTTTTTCCTCTATAGTAAAAGAGAACAACTTTACCTCGCTGGACATCAAGATATCTTTGGAGAACTACTGGAAGAACTGAATGGGATCTGTTTGCAGATTTTCGGCGTCCTCAGTCGATGATAACTTAGTACTAACTATGGTGTCATTACCAAAGGCTAACTATGTACTCGGCGTCGAGTGTGTCGCTATCAAAGCTCGAAGAACAGTAGAGTAATATTCCTCTTGCGGACTGAGCTTTCAGCAGCCGAGGCAGTGGATTTAGAAGTTAACTGTGACTTTCAGATCTGTTTGTCTGAAAATCATAGATCCTTATCTGCCTATGGCTCTCTTTTGTAGGCTTTCTTTTGTATGCAATCATTATAAGCTTTATAAACGATATTACAGTAGACTTTGTTCTATACAATCGTTACAGGCTCTCTCTATATCACTGTAAGCTTTTCTTGTTTGCTATTACTCCATGATTTCCTTTGTTTCAGGCCTTAGTGTCGTCCGTATCATGACGCTCAGACAGAAATGAAAGACAGGATCGTCCATCTCAAATCTGTGACCAGTTTGGACTGTCTAATTGCTTAATTCCATATATTCCGTAACTTTTTTGTTCATAAGAGCCTTTTAAAACCTGTATGACAAGTGATCTGCAGTATGTTAGCGTATCTTTGCCCCCCCCCCCCATTTTTCCAAAGGATCCAACCCAACATTTCTAAAGTCTCTCGAACTGATGCCGATATGATAACTCATTCTCGAACGAGAGGTGAAAGCAATTGCCTTTTTTTCAGAAGATAGTTCCAGGAGTCGAGTTCTGGAACACCGTGCAAGAACTAACTGCTAATGGCTTCCTCGATGCTGGATGAAGTACAACTGACATTTGACAGGTCTGTCGCAGGGAAAGTACAGTACCGTCCATGGAGATGTCTGTTTGGCTGCCACTCCTTAGACTGTATTAAATACACTCATCGTTCTGCATGATCCAACTTTTGCATTTTTCTTAAACTGAAATCCGTGTACGGATCTTTAATATACATGAGACTATTACTACATTTTCTCTACAAATAAGAAAGGAAGTATAAAACCTCTGTTCCCTTCAACAATCCATTTATCGAGCGCATAAGGCATAAAGTTGATGCCTGAGCCAAACTTGCGCTGGATAGAGGCTGAAGAACAATACTGGGTTGTTGGCACATACATGCTCAAAAGTTGTTTGATTGTGATAAAACTGAACCTTTTAGAAACAGGTCTAAAACTAAGCCTGCAAGAGATGGCATAACACCTTAATATTCATGGTAAGGTACCTGAAAAAATTACATCATATCCTCTATTTGTATCTAGAAGACGAGTCTTCCATATTAAAACACGTGCAAACATATCAAGTAAACAAACTTTGTAATATACAGTGCAAACTGGCGCTTGACAGTGACCCTTTGTGACCTCAGTAATCTTTTTTTTTTCTTTTTTGCACTGCCGCTCACAGGATAAGCAAGGCCGCCTCAATAAACAGGGTGAAGAGAACCGCGACAATAAATTAGTCGCTAACAGTTGCAAAAAGTTATACGAGGTTCTGTCTACTTGTTGCACAACTGTTTGTTTTAAGTGCACTGGATGAGTATTAAGAGGCTTTTTTTTTGTGGTAAACGGTTTCAGTTTCTAGTCCTGACCTCCTGTAGAGTGAGGTGCAAGTGACTGGAGACTGCAACACGTACCCCTATCCTTTATGAGGCTCGAAGTTCACGTTCCAGTTTCTGTACTTTCGTCTCTGGGTTATGGTCGATTGAATAAAATCTCTGAATCTATCTTCTCCGTTTAGTAGTTTAGGGGCACGTTGCTCATAATGTTGTCCCTCTGGACGACTGACTGTAGTCTGCAAATCTGTACCCAGGTTATGAGGCGAGACTGGTGTGGTGAAATCCGCCCAGCATCCCGTCACTGTGATAAGTGTTGTGGTTATGGACTTACTACTCTTTAGAACCATCTGTAACGTGAGCATGTGGCGATAACAACACTACGCTCTCTTACTGACGCTACGAATCATTATTTCGTTATTCGTGATTCTCCAGTTGGTTTCGTTCACCCGAGGCATCATTTTCAGTCATCATCCTGACCTACCATTACCATCCGGGCCTACCATCACCATGTAAACGTTGTAATCTACCGTCACCATTCTGATCTATCGTCACCATCCTAACCTTCCGTCACCAGCACCTGCTAAAAACATACTTCCAGCAGACCTCAGGGTCTGTCTTGGGTACTTCACCTCTGTTATCACCGCTGGTGACCTTGCTCACTCCTCGTCACCCGTGGGACACTATCTACCTGCTCACTATCACCAGCTATGTCCGATATCACGCCAGGTGTCACCATCCGCAATGTACCCCACCATGACCCCACCATCCGCAGTGTACCCCACCATGACCTTACCATCAGTAGTGTGCCCCGCCATGATCTTACCATCTGCAGTGTACCCCACCATGACTTTACCATGGCGTGACCTTTCAAAGACTAAAGAATCTAGAACCCAGCTTCCTCCTCCTTCTCCCTTCTCAAACCCCTTAAGCTACCCATCTCCTCTGACGGCTCTGCAGCTCTTCCACTGCACACAGTAAACCTACTTGGTATCACCGTAGCATCTAATCTACCTTGGGATCCCCACATTACACAAACAAGTAAGAGTGACACTGAACATTCTTCTGTGGAACTCTCATTAAACAAAGGGCTGATTCGTCTTTTTTATAGAGCACTACTCTTGTATCTAAGGAGGCTTTACCTCGACATATTTCCTTGAATGCTTCTGGTCTAAAGTATTCCGACTGACCAGCTGTCCCAGTCAGACCTATAAACTTATCCTACTTGCCATACATTGCAGCGCTGGCTCTTTTTCCTTCTTTTATGGAAATTACCTCCGTCTCTGCTCCCGAGAACTGGTGGTTTGTGTGCCTCATTTAATAGCTAGACCACGTAACACTCGACAGGCAACTGCTTCATATGATCAAAGAGTGGCTGTCAACAACATATGAATAGGCCGTCAATATCTGTTTCTTTCCTTACACTACTTAAGTTTAGATCGCTCAATCTCATGTTTTAATCGTAATAACTATGACTTGCTCCTTTCTACAGGTCTGAGTCTCCTTCCTTCTCAGTTCTTTTATGTTTCCTTTAAGGACTGGCTTGGACGGAAAATTTGTCCGTGACTGAAGCCGTTGAAACATGATATAAGAAATGACAAAGGAGAGAAGCCATGTACAAAACCTCCAGGGGGAAAGTGATGCCTTGCTAGAATGACAAACTTGGAATGAGAGACTGAGGAGCAATGGCAAATGAAACACAAAGAACAACTGTTGTAGGAAACACTACAAAAATATAGATATCAGGGGCCTATTTCTGTTCAACGTACTCTCGGCAAGTACACAGAACATTAGGGGATGACAACAAGATTTCGAGAAACAAATGAGCTAGCTTCCTCCAAGATTTACCAGACAAATTGGATTTCAATATTCATAGAATAAGGAATGAAGTCCCATATGCATGGGCCTGGCAGACCAAACCCTCTCGAGGAAAGCTTGGTCACAGACCACAAGTAGATGACACTCTCTATATATAGATTAAGATACTATATACGTATATTACTGTAATGAGTTATATGTGTAAGTTAAATAGGTAGTATATATATATATATATATATATATATATATATTCCTGCTCTAAGAACCCCTTTTACGGGGTTTCAGCAGCGCTCATGAAGCCAGCCACGTCCATCGGTGAGACCGCAGGTGAAGAGCCGTGGTGTTAGTTTGTGCTTGTTATTGTAGGGGTGAGTACAGGACGAATGAGGGGTGAGAGTTCAGTGTCCACGATGCTGGAAGCTACTCCTTAGGCATCTCGTGTTCAATCGATAATTGTAATAATGGAGAAATGGGTGGCGTCCAAAGTACACGAGGTAAAGAACAAATCTTACATGTCTGGGGAGTGTAATTTCAGATGGATGTTAATTCAGATTTGAAGTCTTAGTTTTAAATTGGAGTAATCAGAGCCTGAGCATGCACAAGGTGTGAGGCGAGCAATGGGACTGGGCGAACTGGAGCGATGTGGTATACAGGGGGCGACGTGCTGTAAAAGAACTGAACCAAGGCATATGAAGCTGTCAGGAAAAATCACTTAGGGCCTATGGGGCTTGGCTGTGGATAGGGGGATCTGTTTTCGGTGCACTGCATATAACAGTTAGAGACTGGATGTGAAGAAATAAAACTGTCTTCGTCTGTTCCTAGCATTATCTCGCTGAATACCGGGAAAAGGTGAACAAGTATATAAAAAAATGTTCATCATCCAGTCACATATACATTAAGCATTTGAGTTATAACGTGGGTGAAGGGAACATGTCTAGGGGCAGGTTGAGGATACATAGTACAGAGCACACAATGGATACAATACATCGACACAGGAGGGCGACGGATGGGATCAGGTACGCAGAAGTCCTTTGTCCCGTGAGAAAGAGAGGAAGGAATGGCAATAATGACATACATATACACGTACACGGTTTACAGAATACAGTATGATACTGATGGCTACATATGGGAAATCTGATTTATATAATCACTGCATAACGGAAGTACGTACATCCAGAAAGTATCGAACGTAGAGTGGTGTACAGTACATCAGTTTAAGGTGAGAGGTGGGCCCGAGTGGGAAGGAAAGAAGGCTTGATTTACAGGTTGAAAAGCGATGCTGGTTTTGGTATTTACAACATAAACAGAAAATCACACCTATGTCATAGCTCGTAGCTGGAAAATATATTGCCAAAAGAAGAGACGATGAACGTCCCCTTCCCGTCAGTAGAAGTACAAACATTACATTATAATGGGAAAAGTACAATGTGCATATGCTCAAAAAGTTTAGAGTACACTTGAATTTACCGGATTGCTATTTGATACTGGCGGTTACGCATGGAAAATCTATGTGATCGATACATCGCTTATGTACATACAATAAAAAAAGTATCTTACCACTTTATGTGCGACACAAAGTAACACAACGGACTTAGGATTTAGAGAAATGCCCTGAGTTCATGATATTGTAATATATCGATTGCTAGCGACATTTCCTGACATCTTCCATAATAACTGTTACATCGATTTTATATTTCGAAGAATGTAATTAAACAGTGGAGCTACCGCAGTTATTAGGAAATGTCTCACATTCACGCTTACCAACCCTACCAAGACAACACGAGTCGTCCTGATCATTTCGGAATTCATAGAACCCATCCGGGGAGATATATTTCCACCGCGTGTACACGATGTTCGCACAGCTCAGGGTATGGCATATTCTGAATACAGGAGAAGTTCCTGATGGGTGTAGGTCTGGCAGGGTGGATATCAAGCCTCGGGGAAGGTGGGTGGGGGTGGAGAGGGTGTTCCTGCTGCTGTAAGCTTGCCAAGCCATTACAGTGCAGGTGTGTTTTGCCAGTGTGTTTGCAACTGAATGAAAGGGATCTGTGAATATAAGTTGCTCAGGTGCGAGGCATGTGTGAACTTTTTACTGCTGTGTGGTAAGCGGGTGGTTATGAATGGGACTAACGGGGAGGGAGCTAATACAGCTGTTTCTAAAATAGGAAGACGAGCATGGAGAGGCGTGACTGTATTGGAAGTATTTTTGTTCCGCTGTGCACGTGTTAAGGTTTTGTAGTTGCTAAGCAACCGGTAAGTGTTATGGGTCTTCTGTTTTGAATCTTTTAATGTTTGCTTCTGGATGTTACGTTTGGCCAAGCAGGTGAGGCATAGTTCAGGGCGAAACATGAACTGTTATTAATAGGATACTGAGAGATTCTTTTCCTTAGTCGAAATTAGTATCGGTGAGTGTTCTACAGGGCGTTCAGTTTGTTTATGGCCTCTGAGTTTATATTTGTCATGTGGGTGTCGGACGTGATGCCTAGTATACCAGGTGTTTTGTTCAGTAGCATTAGCTGATCAGTCAGGTTTACAGGAGGGTGCAGGTTTGATTCGTATATCATGAATTAGGAGGGTAACAACAAAACGGTAGATTTCTGTGAGGATGCAGACATTTTAGTCTAAGCAAGCCTGGTAATGTAATTGTGTTGGTGAAGTGCTGCATATTTGCTACTGTTTCTTTATTGGCAGGGGGCTATACTTTATTTGTAAGGCCATCTGCATATGAGTGGATTTCCACAGAGAGGTTTGCAGGTGGCGGAGGGAGGTTATGTCGGAAGAGATTGGGCAGGGTTGAACTCCACTATAAAGCCTGAGGTTTTTGGAGGTGAGGTCTTTTGTGGGTTACTTAGGTTTGGCTGCCAGCTATGAAGCTGGCTAAGCATTCCCTGTCATCTCTGTGGAGGAGTGTCAAAGTATCTCATACTCTGGTGACGTCTATTGCAACTAGCAACGTGCTGGAGGGCGGTTGTGGCCGACTGAAGTAGAGAATTTGTTGGTGTGAGATTTGTATGCTGTATGGTGGCGGAATGATTCGGTTTTGGAGCCGTACTATGCGCGTGATAATGGGGTATTTTGGTTGATCATCGTGAACAAATTTATTGGGGAGTTTGGATAGTAGTGTTGAGGAAAGGACAGGGAGTTATGGAGGATTTCAGGATGAGTATTATAATTTCATGTTCCTAGATATTTGCAATTTTGTTGTGTTACCAGGAGAGGATAATGATATATGCAGTACTTGGACTGTTATTAGGCCGATATTCTTTTTGTATGTGGTAGCGTGATGGGTCGTCATGGTCTACTGGCAGAAAAGTTAACGTTCTGAATGAGTTAAGAATGGCAGTTGGAGGGTGACCAAATGTGTTAGGGTCGATACTGTAAAGGGTGTGATAAGTTTCAGGATGATTTTTAAGTAATGTTTTATAAGTGTGTCTGAGTGTTCTTTCAGAGATAGGATACTGTTGTTTCGGGTTTAAAGCGCTATATGTGCGGGAGGCTGGGGATGTGTTTGGGAGGCGAGATATTGTTGATCACTCGTCAGGGTTGGTGCTGTTTCGTTTTGTGGCTCATCGTGTTTGGGTACGACTGCCAGCTTTCTGTTTATTTTTCAGTGATTAGGTTAGAGATGAGTATGACATGATGATGGAGAGTGGTTCGTGTGAGTGAGCTTCTGTGTTTTATGAAGTCTGCAACTTGTGTGGAGAAGTTTAGGGTGTATACCGAACTGTATGTTAGTGTGGTATGTTTTTCTTACTTGCTTGGTTTATAATATCGTGAAGATGGGAAAACTGTATGATCTACGGGTGGAAAGGTGTCGAAGGTGCCTGGATTCTATGTCCTCTAATAATAATGCTCTCCTGCAACTACCTTTTCGTGGGTTGTGTAGGTTCAGTAGTATAATGGAAGTAGGTAAGTGGTCAGGAAGAGTTCGTGTTGTGTGTGTTGCTTGGTACCTGTGTGCAGTGCTGGTGCGCGTAAGGTAATGTCTGGTTATGTAGGTTGCTGGAGGTGGTGGGTTGTGAGTCTGGTTGCGTAGGTGTCAAATCTTGAGAGGGTGCGGTTCTGGTTAAGAGCAGTTTACCTCACGGATCTCGGGTGCGGGTGCTGGTCCAGACAGGCAGGATGGCGGGCATTGAAATCTCCACGTATAAAGATAGTGATTGTGATCATCAAGCTCAGGGAGGGAAGGTGGTGAAAAGGGAGGTGTACGTACGTGTTCATTATGAGGCAGTAGGTGTTCTGCAGTTTATTCTTTAATAAATAATATATCGATTTTTTTTTCTTTTTTGGCTGTAAGGTCTACTCAGCGAGTTGGAGGGTGTTTGGAAAAACGAACGCTTTTGTTTGTCTCCTTTTATGGTTACAAGAGTGGAGGAGGGAGGGGGGGGAGGGGGGATCGGGGCGTAAGTCTGGTTTCTTGGATGAGGGATCTGTATACGCTGTATTCTTGAGAGGAGATCGATTCGTTCTGTAAGATTGTTTCCGATGTCTTTCGTGTTTAGTTGGACAATACTGGCAACATAAACTGATTAAGAAAAAACTTTGCACAATATGTAATAACGTGAAGGAAAACATTTATAATTCGTTAAATCTTTTTTACGCGGTTCTCATATCGTTACGAAAAAATAGATGCAAGATTCGTAATAAAGTTACAAAAAAAAGTTATATGATATGCAATATCTTCTATGAATAATTTCATAAATTTTTTTAGATTACAAAAATAGACATATATATACGTACTATAAGTACACGAACTTGAAGTGTATCTACACACACAAACACAAAAAATACACTGAATATAATCTAAACGCATAAACACCCGATTATATATATATATATATATATATATATATATATATATATATATATATATATATATATATATACATAAAGGGAGGGAGCGGGGGGCTGGATATCCTCCCCTCCTGTTTTCACTTTTCCAAAAGAGGGAACGGAGAAGGGGGCCAAGTAGGGATTTTTCCTCTAAGGCTCAATTCTCCGTTCAAAACGCTACCTTACTAACGCAGGAAACAGCGAATACGTATGAAAAAAAAA
>JAYMFT010159590.1:0-12453 GCA_038088735.1 Panulirus argus | reverse complement strand
CCAGTGGATCTCGCCTTACGGAAGCCATACTGGTGATCAGAGAGAAGATTATGATTTTCGAGGTGTTTAAGGATATGTACATGCTACCCTAAATACCTCCCATTCCTCATCCACTCCCAAGTTTCTCATATTCTAACATTTTGCCAGCTTTACTCATTTTCTCTTGGTATCTCTTCAACAAGCCTCTTTTCTAAGCTCACTCACTTTCACCACCCTCTTCTCACACATATTTCCTTTCTTCCAAAAGCCTATACAAATTTCACCCTAACCTTCACCAGTTAATGATCAGACACCCCATCAGCCTCCTCTCTCAGCACAATCACATCAAAGAGTCTCTTTTTATGCATGCCTATCAATCAGTGTTATCTAATAATGCTCATCTTACCATCTTCCCTACTCCAAGTACATATTTATGCATGTCCCTCTTTTAAATCCAGGTAGAGTATTTCTAATCATCAATCCATTTTCAGTTAACAATTCCTCAAGATGTTTAACATTTCCAATCACCTCACTGATTACCCCATGCCCCCTAGATATTCCCTAAACTGCTACATTACCACCTTTGCATTCATATTACCCATCCCTAACACCTAATCTCTTGCATCAAAACTATTTACACACCATCAGTCCTCCCAAAACACACACCTCCCTTCATCAGTCCTCTCATGACCATGTGCATAAGCACAAATACTTACCTATCTCTCCTAATCCACTTTCATTCTCAACCATATCAATTTATGTGATTCATTGATAACTTTGCCATAACAACAAAATTATATATGTTTGTAAAATTATGAGCAACACCAGTCAGATGTAGTGTTGTCAAGGTCAGGCTGGTGCTTGTAACACTGCCAACACTTTTGCTAGAAACACCTTCTCCTGCCTTATCTTGGTCAACTTTCTGTGCTGAAAAAGTAAATGTCTATAAAATCAATCTCTACAAGATCCAAATACAGATCATCATCATCATTAAGTAATTCTGGATCATCTGCCTGTTCCTCTATATCTAGCTAAATGCCATTCAATTTCTTTCCTAGAAAACTCAAGATAATGAAGTCACTGGCATGACCGAAGGATAACTAACTTTGGGGAAAAATTACCACGTACTGCCAGCTCAGCAACTAACCATGTTCTGCAGACAGTCTTAAACTAAGAGCTCAAAACTTGATGCATTAATTTACATCTACTGGAGGCGCTCACCTCAAGTAAACATCTGTCTAGACTCTAGACAAACTAAAGGGTGAACCACTATGAAAGAAAAATGAATGAAATTGATGAAAAACTGAGGAAAACAAATGACAAAAAATGTTGTATAAAGACACTGTACAGTACTTACAAGATCAGTTGGTTATTGCAAGATGGACTGCTTTAGATTATCATTAGATTTACAAGACTAACTCTGATACATGAGAATAGACCAATTGCGTTTTGGATGTCTGCTAAAGCAAATTTCCAATACATACAGTGTCTGATAGAGCAAGGTATCACATGACAAGCAAAAAATAATGAATGGATAGTGTAATCATAAGTGATTACACTATAAGTGATAAGTAGACATTTATACATTCTCCTCCTTCCTCTCCAAAACTCCTTGCTCTCCCTAAAGCTCTCCTCCCTCACTAACTGCCACTCCCATCCAAAGTCTCTTCCTCTACAATACCTCTCTTCCTCTACAATACCTCTTTCCTCCCTCCTTAACCCTCTCCTTAGAATAATAAGCACTAAATATAACATTCAAGAAAATGTTCTTCATAGTTACTCATAGGTGCTGTTCCTCCCACTACCCTCCCAGTTCCCCACCATTAACCTTCCTCCCAACATCCTTCTCTGAAAAAAAAAAAAAAAAAAAGGGTAGAAAAGAACCTAATGGAATTTAATGAAGATGAACAAGTTAAGGGTCCAGAAAGGATTCATTAGGAATGTCTTACAAAGTCCCATCAGGGATATTAACAGAAAGAGGGCCAAGCTTAAAAGATCTGGGTGTCACCAAACATGAAAGACTAGAGTCCACTGAGCAAATTGAGAAGAGAGCATGATCAAGTCAAGTGATGTGTAGTGTGATTCTGAAACTTTCTCAACAAGAGACGGAAACCTATTGATAAAAAATTGAACAGCGATGTGTTGTATGATCCCTAACAAAAGATGAGCGGTGTGATTCTGAAACTTTCTCAACAAGGGATGGAAACCTATTGACGAAAAAGTTTAATGTACATATAAGAAACATAATTGAACAGCAATGTGTTGTATGGTCCCTAACAAAAGAAGTATAAATAAACATATTACAGAGAATCCAGGATTGATTCACAAGCAAAATTAAGGGGATGGAACATACAAACTACCATATGAACTGCAACTATGCAGCCTAGATAGAAAGAGAAAGCTGTATGATGATCTAGGCATGACAACAAATGGGGAGGGGAAAAGAAAATATGTTAAACCTAGAAGCCTTACAACTGGACAGAGTCATTAAATCTTCAAGAATATCATGGAGAATATTGAAAATAAACTAGACAAAATTATATGACAGCTTGGAACCAAAAAACATTTAAATGTAATTGGTTAAAATCAGTCACAGAGGAACAAAAATTAGATAATCATGTAATGCAGGTGGCAGCTGAGAAGAACAGTCTTAAACATCAAGCAAGATGTATGGTGAGCGCTTTGAACAAGCCCTGCCATTTTGGCTAAATCTCATTGCAGGTACTCATAGGTGCTTGTAGGTACTCCAACACCATCCTCTCTTCCTAACACACTCATCCCTCTCCAACATCCTTCCCTCCCACATACATCTCTTCTCAATAATAACCTAATTCCTCTTCAAAAGACTCTGCTCTCCTAAACATCCCCTTTCCCTGCAAAATCTTGCCTTAGTGTCTATCCTAATGCTCCTCACCACTAATACTCTCCAGTTATGAAATTAGCTACATCAATTACCTGACTACCTTGCTCAATGTAAATCAGTTTCCATCATCTTAATACAAACCTTCAATATCCACCATTTAACAAACCATTAAAGTACTGTTATCTAATGTGATCAACAACCAAAATGTTTCAGAAACAAAATTAGCTAATCTTAACAAAACTTAAAAAGTGCCATGCAAGAAAACGATGCTTAAAACTGTTAATTGGCTCTAGTTTTGAAGAATCAGGGTGGGTTCCAGCAAGTATGATTTGTTCTAGCTTTGGCACTGTGCAGCTCTGAGGCAAGATCTGGTAACCCTGAGTGGGGGTGCAGGAAGTGGATGATGCAATCAGCACCCAGGTACTGCATCACCCTCACCCTCCTTGCTGCTTATATTTCCTTCTGGGGAGTTACCCTTTGCACATATATTGTACTCAATTCCTAAAGCCTTTTTTCGTACCCAGACATTTCTATTCATGTCGTGCTCTTGTCATACAGTTGTTGTTTCATATCCCTAGCCTGTATTTGAGCTGTAATCAGAGTACAAGCCAATTCCTATGTACAAATACAATACAATAACATACTTCCTAATTCTTGCAGAGCCATGTGCCGATTTTCTGTCATTCTCTGAAATGTATTGTTCCAGTTGTGTGATGGGCTATGTGTGATTAGCTGTGAAAAGGGCCACACATGACTAACTGCGGACTGTTTCCTTTGGTGAATGTCGACAAGGATGCCTCATAAGTGCATGAACAGTGCAGATAACTATAATTAAGCATGTGGGGAGGTGACTTTTGCATCACAGAAATTTGTCATAACCCCAATCATCAGCAATCCCTACAATCTTTACTTTAGCTGTAAGGATGGGGATCAGGACAAGAGTTGGGCCTTCCACATACACTGCACTGCTGGTAAAACAAACCTTTGCAGCTGGCTGAATCGCAAAAGGTGATCGATGTCTTTTGTCATGCCTATGGTGCGATGGGAGCTGACAGATCACGTTGGTGAATGTTAAGTACATGATACCTCCAATCCAGCAAGATATCTCACAGAAAAGAACCCTAAGCTATCGGAATATATCAGCTACTTTGCCCCTGGTATTCCATGGTACAGAACTTCCCTTTCAGGAGCCCCCAGACTCATTTTTCCTGGAATTGGAGGATGAACAGAATGATGAAATTTGTGAAACATAAGCCATCAACATCATAAGGTCCTAGTTTTGCACCTAACACGATGTCTGCTGAACAACAGAGGACCATACAGAATGAATTAAGTGACCTCATTTGGATCTGGCTCTGTTGAAGAGTAAGGCAAAACTGTTAGGCTTGAGACTGCAACATTCAAATCTCCGTAATGAAAATGTGAATGTCTATGTTTCATGCCCGCCAAAGAGATTTCGCTCCACCCTTCAAGATGGAAGGTAACCTCATTGCCAGCAACAATGCAGATGGTCTGATGGCAGCCCTCAATATCAATCATAAACCTGAGGATTGGAGGCTGTTCACTGACTTATCAAAGTTGAGTCTTAAAGCTGCTCTGCTGCATGATAGCAACATAATGCTATTAATTCTGTGAACTCTACAGAGATGAGCAGTTCAACTGCATCCTCAGTGGTGATGTGGAATACTTTCTGGCTGGTAACAATCAACTTTCTAGGATACATCAAGGCTGATAACTACAAGGAACTTACTGAAAATCTGTTGTCATCCTATCAAAAAATGGGCTACAACATGTTTTTAAAAACACATTTTCTCCAATCTCACTAGAATTTTTCTCCAGCTAACTACGGCACAGTTAGCAATGAGCATGGCAAATATTGCCAGCAAGACATCTCGGCAACAGAGAAACATTACCAGGGCAAATGGATTTCAGCAATGTTAGATGACTACTGCTGGACGGTAACAAGAGAAGCTCCTGGACTTTCATATGTGTGACAGGCTTATAGGCTTCAAGTTTAATTAAGATGAGCCAGGGACTATATCCTGTTACCGACATAGTGCAAGAAATTTAAACTCCTTCAATTCACAATGTGTATGTTTTGGCATCAGAGTGGCCAGCTAGTATACCATATACAGTAGCTGGAGGTGGAAAGGGAGTGAGAAGAAAAGTAAAAGCTAGCCTGAAGGTGAGCTGGCACCTACCCTTATCTCATCTTAGATGATATTCTATATCTAAATGTCTTCACAGTGCCACAAAAGGTTAGTTTGCAAGTTTTTCATAATTCTAAGGATGTCCATTACCAGATTCTACCCATCTATCTATCTATATCTTTGAAGCCTGTTCCCTCCTGGAACTCCCTTAAAGTGCTGCTTCTTTGCCTTTAGTGCCTCACCCTTAAGAGGCCACTGTTTGCAGAGGCTCCTCCCTAATGTTCCCACTGACTAAGTCTACTTAATGCTCCTGCCTATTGTTCCTACCTACTACATCTACCTAAGTTTCTACCTAATGCTCCTGCCAAAGTGTTCCTACTTACTACTTTGATCTATTGCTCCAACCATTCAGCCAAAAGACAGGGCTAGCACATAGTGCTCACCACAGAAAAATCTAGAGTTAAGAAGAATGAGCTGTGTGAGCTGAAGTGTTGACATGTGTTATACGTGACAAGGAGAGAATATATGTTTGTGGATAGAATGCCAATAGTCCTCTTGCAGGTGAGAGAGAAAGAAAAGACAAGATACCTGGTTCAGATGAGCACAACTTGACAACCACTGAAGTGCTGGCTCACTATGAAGCTGTCACTATCCCTCCCGATACCACGTGCAGATAGTACGGATAATACTTGCTCATATTAAAATACTTTTTTTGAATCTTTAAACTACCTTCATTCTAAGGTACCCAACCTACATATCCTAGCTAAAAGTTCAGAGTTAGTAAATGGGTGTAGAGATACTATGACAAACCAACAGGCTTGGCATAATATCTCTGTGATTCTGTTAAAACAAAATTTGTCTAATTCAAAGCTCATCCTTTGTGATGAAAGGCAAATTCGTATCACAATATTCATAACATACTATATCCTCAATAAAATCCAATAACCCATTCTAAGACTTCAGATATACATGGCTAAACAGAGCAGTGTTGTAAACATGCTCATTTCTCCTTTAAAAATTATCATCATCTGGGAAGTTAAAAATACAAGTATGAAGGCTTAAGGGTTGCCCCATTCCTTCATTGGTTTACAATAGGACATTACACACCAGCAACTTTTAATACTAGTATTGTAATACAGGAATACTCATATTATACTCTATCTTCATAGAGGACAAATGTTTGCTACCCGACAGTTACAAAATTGGTACTGACAAACACATGATCCCATGTGGGAGAAAACTGCAAAACTTGTTTGGTCTTCCATAGACCATGATTGACTGGCCCACTTATTGTTGTTAAGACATTTAACTTGAGTATCCTACACTTTCTGAGTTACAGTATAGCAATCCAACTGCCTGGCCTAACAAATCTGCATCATATGAGCTCTGTTGTGTACAGAAAAGATGAGGCCATGTGTCACACAAGGCCATATGATAAACAAGAGAAGTGAAGCTTTGCAAGCACATTGTTTTATCTAATCTCTAGGTCGAGGTCATCTTTCTCTTAATTTCTGTAAAGTATCAACAATGAACATTTTATACCATCACAGATACAGTTCACCTTCAGCATCAAAATACACATTTTCATGTCAAAAGTGAAAACTGGACTGAGAAATACTTGAAAATATTTTTTGTTAAATATTTACAACAGCAAGTGATCAACAGAACAGAACTGTGAAGATTCTATCGCAAAAGATGCTAAAAGAATATTCTTATTAAAGGTCATAAAAATTTAATGTGAAACTAAAAACCTACCTCCTTCATCCTCAGACTCGCTCATAAAGGTTTCATGCATAGTCTCTGGAACCACCACTTTGTATTTCTCTTCGGTCACTGTTGTGGTTGTAGTATTAATAGTCGTTTCAGTTACAATCTTCAGTGTTTCGACTACAGAGATGTAGCCGAGACGCTGAGCGATGCTGAGCGCCGTCTTGCCGTCCTGTGTTAGGGGAAAGACTCACTCAAGCCACATGACGACCAATAACTGACAGAGTAAGTTTTACCAATAGTTAAGAAATGAAATTTAGGTATTTACCTAACATAAAGCAGCTATCTATATATTGAGAAATATAATTTCATAAAATATGAAGGATATGTGAAAAATAAAACTTCAGTTTGGTCTTTACATAAAAACTTACGTTAGTTTCTGTGTTAGGTTCAGCCTTATTCTCAAGCAGTAAATTGACAATTTGAGTATGACCTTGCTGAGCTGCCTGGTGAAGTGGTGTATACCTGTTGGAGACAGATTTTTGGGTAACTGGGATCCATATTATTTATTCATGTTACTGATGAGAAAACTGAATTCTCAGCGACTGAAAAATGACATCATATAATGACATGTGCCAGTCCTATTTAGTACAGCTATCACATACAACTCTTACACACATATTCTTTCACAAATGAAAACATGCAACTGGAATTCCCCCTTAAGTACCATGAAACTTGTGAAGCTGGTTCAAATGCGTAACTTATTTCTTGACAGAGTAACAGTTTTATGCAAGGTTTCATTATGCCCAATGGAAAAACCTCCTAATTAAATATAAAGTCATTAATCATTAAAGACAGAGACAGTTATCAAGAATGCAGAAATAAAGTGCTAGAAGAACGAAGACAAAGAACAGAAAATATCAAACAGATATGCCATGATCAGCAACTGCTTACCATGTGAACTTTCAACTTACAAATTTCTAATTTTTCTGAACTCCTCAGAAAGTAATTTTTTTCTAGGAGTGTTATCACAGTGGATAGAATAAAAACTTTAAAAGGTCAGCTTAAAGTTCGATTTAAAAATCATAATTACTCAGCTGGAAAACTACACGCTTCAGCATAATCTTCACACAGCATTTAAGGGAACCCTTAACCCAAAGACTGCTGATGTGCTGTATCTGGTACAAGATGCCTCTAGCAAGTGTGTCAAATATGGTTTGGGGCATTAAAAAATCCTGGGCACAATATGTAGCAGAGTAGTCAGTTATGAAACAACTAAAGTACTGGTACCTCTGAATATGTTGCTACATCCTTTATCCAAATCCCTCCAACTCAGCAAGTCAGTAACTATTAAAAATTCAGAAGAGGAAAGACTATTTTTCTGCTACCCATTCAGCAAAGAAAATGTATGTAGACTTTAAATAAATAATACAGATGTACATCAATAATGGAACATGTATAACTGGAGATGTTAACAAGCTCCACCTGCAACAGGTTACACCATAAGTGAAAAGTCCCCTTTGGCAAGGCTGTAACAATGGGATTAAAGTCTTGTCAAAGAACTTCTCACTCCAGATGAGTGAACATTTCAATACTATTGGAAGTAACACAGCCTTGGGATGCAAGAGCCTTTAGAGAGAGGTCCTGGGTAACACAAAGACTTTCTTAGAAATTAATCATGGGGTAATTATTGCCGTTTCTGCCTTAGCAAGGTAGCACCAGGAAACGGATGAAGAAAGGCCTATCCACTCATATACACACATATAAATACAAGCACATACATGTACATATACATATCAACATGCACATATACACATAAATTCACATATATATGCATTTATATACACATATACACATTCAAACTTGCTCGCCTTCATCCATTCCCGGCACCACTCCACCCCACAGGAAGCAGCACTGCCATCCCCTACATTAGTGAGGCAGCACAAGGAAACAGACAAAAGAAAAGGTCACATCCACTCATTCTCATTCTCTAGCTTTTACGTGTAGTGCACTGAAACCACAGCTCCCTATCCACATGCAGATCCCACAGACATTTCCATGGTTTACCCCAAAAGTCTCACATGACTTGGTTCAGTCCACTGACAGCACGTCAACCCCAGCATATCACACCATTCCAATTCACGCTATTCCGTGCAAGCCTTTCATCCTCCTGCATGTTCAGGTCCCAATTGCTCAAAATCTATCTCATTCCTTCCTTCCACCTCCAATTTGGTCTCCAGCTTCTCCTCGTTCCCTCCACCTCTGACACATATGTTCTCTTTTTCAACCTTTCCCCACTCATTCTCTCTATATGTCCAAACCATTTCAACACACCCTCTTCTGCTCTCTCAACCACACTCTTTTTATTAAAACATCTCTCTTAACCTTTCATTCCTTACTCAATCAAACCACCTCACACACACACATATATATATTTTTTTTCATACATATTTGTCATTTCCAGCATTAGTGAGGTAACGTTAAGAATGGAGGACTGAGTCTTAGAGGGAAAATCCTCACTTGGCCCACTTCTCTGTTCCTTCTTTTGGAGAAAAACAGGGGGGGAAGGATTTCCACTCCCCACTCCCATCCCTTTTAGCCACCTTTTACGACACACTGTGAATACATGGGAAGTATTCTTTCTCCCCTATCCCCAGGGATATACATATATATATATAAATGTATATGTAAGGCATGTGTATGAGTAGGAAAAGAAGAGAGTGACTGGTTTCCAGTGAAGGTCAGTCTGCATTAGGGGTGTGTGATGTTCCCATGGTTGTTTAATTTCTTTATGGATGGGGTGGTTAGGGAGGTAAATGCAAGAGTTTTGGAGAGAGGGGTGAGTATGCAGTCTGTTGGGGATGAAAGGGCGTAAGAAGTAAGTCAATTGTTGTTCGCCGATGATACAGCACCAGTGGCTGATTCAAGTGAAAAACTGCAAAAGTTGGTGATTGAGTTTGAAAAAGTGTGTGAAAGGGGAAAGTTGAGAGTAAATGTGAATAAGAGCAAGGTTATTAGGTTCATCAGGGTTGAAGGACAAGCTAGTTAGGATGCGAGTTTGAAAGGAGTAAAATTGAAGGAAGTGAAGTGTTTTAGATATCTGAGAGTGGACATGGCAGCAAATAGAACCATAGCAGTGGAAGTGATTTATAGGGTTGGGGAAGGGGGGAAGGTTCTGAGAGCAATGAAGAATGTGTGGAAGGAGAGAACATTATCTCAGAGAGCAAAAAATGGGTATTTTTGAACAGAAGTTCCAATAATATCATATGATTGCGAGGCATGGGCTAATAGATAGGGTTCTGCAGAGGAGGGTGGATGTGTTGAAAAGGAAATGTTTAAGGACAATATGTGGTGGGAGATGGCTTGATCAAGTAAGTAATGTAAGGATAAGATAGATGTGTGGTAATAAAAAGTGTGGTTGAAAGAGCAGAAGAGAGCATGTTGAAGTGGTTTGGACATATGGAACAAATAAGTGAGGAAAGGTTGACAAAGAGGATATATGTATGAGAGGTGGAGGGAACAAGAAGAAGCAGGAGGCCAAATCTGAGGTGGAAGGATGAAGTGAAAAAGGTTTTGAGCGACTGGGGCTTGAACATGCAGGAGGGTGAAAGACAAGCACTGAATAGAGTGAAACGGAATGATGTGGTACACTGGGGTCAATGTGCTGTTAATGGACTGAAAAAGTGCATGTGAAATGTTTAGGGTAAACCATGGAAAGGTCTGTGGGGCCTGGATGGGGACAGACAGCTAGAGATTGAGCATGAGCAAATGTGGCCTTTTTTCGTCTGTTTCGTGGTGCTACCTTGCTGACACAGGGGGTGGCAATGCTGTTTCCTGTGGGGTGGGGTGGCACCAGGAATGGATGGAGATGAGCAAGTTTGAACATCTTTTTTTATGTTGAAGGCTCCAGTCACAGACAAAAATCCACATCAATGCTAGGCCCTAACTGAAATATAGAGAGAATTAAGAAATGGAAAAAGAAAAAACAGGGAAATTATTTATGAGTTTTTGAGAAAGTGAAAGACCTGTCTTTTGAAATGAGCTAGGTCATAGTTATTGGGAAAGACATGAGAAGGTAAAGAGTTCCAAAGCCTTGATATGTAGGGAAAGAAGCAGTTATCAAAACAGCACACACTTGAGTTGCTGATGGCTACACAATAATCATGCAATGCTGTAGCTTGCTAAGTACTGCGTGGTGTAGCTAGTAGTGGGGGCACACAAGCAGCCAGCTCTCGGGAGCAAAAACCAAAGTAATAACTATAGAAGAGAGAAAGTGAACCAACACTGCAGCATAGGGCAAGGGGGTCAAGTTGGCCTGCGACAGTTTAACAGTTGTACTGCTTTAGACTCAACTCTGTCAAGTAAGGAAACAGAGCGAGAACCATCCCAAATGTGATAGTAGTACTCCATACAAGGATGAATCAATCCCTTGTATAAATGGAGCAACTGCTCAGAAGAGAAGATAGGACATCTAAACGAGACACCCAGTGTCTTACATGCAGACTTAGCTATTCCCATAATGTGGGGTTTCCAAGAAAGGGTGGATGTTACAGTAATACCAAGTATGTTCACTGAGTCGAGAGGTGGAATTAAAGAACCATCAAAGGAGAGACGAGAGTTGTGAGGAGTTTTCGATAGAGAGACGGGAGAAATTGGGTCTTGGAGGTATCAAACTTAACTAAATTTTGTGTACCCTACTGATATGTCTAGTCCAAGTTTATTGAGGAAGCTCTGTCAAGACAAGATGCAGATCGAGTGAGAGAAGAGCGAGCAGAATTGAAGGATGTGGATGAATGAAGTGTAGGAGACAGGGTGAACTGGAATGATGCGGTATAATAGAGTTGACGTGATGTCAGTGGACTGAACCAGGGCATGTGAAACGTCTGGGGTAAACAATGGAAAAGTCTGTGGG
This sequence comes from Panulirus argus, assembly GCA_038088735.1. Lineage (NCBI taxonomy): Eukaryota > Metazoa > Arthropoda > Malacostraca > Decapoda > Palinuridae > Panulirus > Panulirus argus. The sequence continues at coordinate 842 of JAYMFT010159590.1, read as the reverse complement.
GACTAGATGTGGATGGGGAGTGGTGATTTTGCTACATTACACATGAAAGCTACAGACTGAGTGAGAGCAGATGTGGCCTTCTTTTACTGTTTCCTTGCGCTATCTCGCTCATGCAGGGGGTGGTGATGTTGTTTACTGTGGGGCGGGGTGATGCTAGGAATGGATGAAGGTGAACAAGTATGAATATGTACATGTGTATATATGTATATGTATGTGTATGTGTATTCATACATATGTATATATGTATATGATGATAAGTATATGTATAATAATAATAATAATACTTTATTGTTTATGTAAATTACATAAAAATTTGTCTTGTATGTCTCTGTTAAAAGCAAAAGAAACAATCATTTGGTACATTCATTAAGGTATAAAACTCAGGCATACTATATCCAGTGAACTTACTGGCCCCCTTAAAGACGTTTTATTACAATCTGAGAATGGGCTATCGCTCGTTCAACAATCTTATACTAGCTGGCACAAAAGATTTAGAATATCTGAAGTTCTACAGTTCATTGACCTCAACCTTCTACCTCAAGGCAACATTTGGTAACTGCTATTTAGAGGATGTGAGGGGTCACTGATGATTACTTCACATCTATGGAAAGTGCTCCTTTTATATATCTCAGCTAAACTTGAGCTATTCTTTACTCCAAATTTCAAACAATTTCGAATTACCTTAGTATGTTTTACCTTCGCCTCCGAATTAGTTACCATACCAACATGTGATTGAGAATGATATAACAGACTGTATAATTGCAAAGTAAAATAAGTCCATAATTTTAGTATCAATTCCAAGTTTGCTCAGTTTTCGCACAAAGTACATCCTGGAGTTTAAT
>JAYMFT010159568.1:0-12453 GCA_038088735.1 Panulirus argus | reverse complement strand
TACTCCATACAAGGACGAATCAATCCCTTGTATAAACGGAGCAGCTGTTCAGAAGAGAAAAAGTTACGACATCTAAAGACCAGAAAGATGTATCAGTGGATGACGAGGTGAGGTTATCACACTTCCTTTGTATAAAGGAACGCTTCGCCTCACAGATAACGTGTTTGCAGTGATTACGGGCAGAGGTGCCATTAGAATAAATACTTTTATGAGAGTGTGATCAGATGAACCAATTCAGGGCGAAATTGTGTATTTACAGTGAGGTGGACTAGAGGTGAAAAACAAATCCAGAATATTAGGAGAGTGGTCACAGCAATCAGGTATATGGGTAAGGTGAGGGGGGAGATAATTTGCTTTAAATCGTTGAGAATGGAGAACGTAAATGCTTCGATCTTTTCGCCATCCGTATGGGAGGAATTCAAACATACCTTATGGTGAACATTGCAAACCCCGAGGTAGAGGAACTCGGCTTGTGGGTGAGAGGAGAGAATGTCACAGTCTTATGGCAGGAGTTTAGATAGTCGAAGAAGGATATAAAAATTGTAGAATTAGGAGAGCAATAGGTGACACAAAGGACAAGTGTGGTAGTAGGGAGACAGACTTTGAGCCACATAACATCAAAGTTTGCAGACTCAAGGTCCTTGAGGCGTGTGACAGGAGTGTTTATGTTGGAATAAGTACAAACACCAACTCTGAACCGGAATCGTGTGTGGAGGTTATAGTTAGATATGAATAAGTAACGAGTGAGAACATCATTAGAAAACTGTGTCTCAGCAACGACTGGGTCAGCACAAACGGAGGAGAGTTCTCTTCTAGCTTGTCTAAGATTGTAAAACGCTTTGTCGGAGTCTGTCTTTGCATAGTCTCTGTGATGAAGTGGAATTTCGTGCTCATTTCTCCCAAAAGGATCTTGTTTCTTCTTAATGAAAGCACCTAGGATTAAGGTGGGCGGTATATTTTGATTTAACACATCTCAGGACCCTTTACCAAGATACAGGAAGATACCACAGTGAAGACACCGAACACTTGGTGCTCAAGTGCACCATACTACCCCCTCATAGACACAGATACAACATGACACTTTATGACTTAATGCCCTATCCGTTGGCCCGTATATTGTTTCTCTGACACTTTTGAACAGTGCTTCGAAGATCTGCTAAATACTGCCAAAGCATTTTTGCATCATCTCATCAGTAGGAGAAAACTTTTCACACCTTTCCTAAACATAGGATGGGTCCAACGTCCAACTCTAACATACATGAAGATCCTTGCATCACATCTCAACTACTATACACATCCTACAGTCCAGATAAAGCTTCATAGGTACAATAATTCTAGGTGATTGACCATGGATAACCAGCTCTACACAACTCCAGATACAATTCCAGCAGTCCTTCAGATACTTCTGCCAAACTTTACTACCTCTTCAACATCACTATAAGTTAGTTATATTTGCTCCTCCAGCATTTCTTTCACTCCTTACCAACACAACGTCAGAACTTTTCCAGCATACTCAACCAGGTATTAATTCACTTCACTCCAGGTGGGGTCCTCTCGAACGTAACCAACTGAAACAACTAAACCAGTACCTCTCTTAGTGGCCTCTGGTGGTGGCTGCAAGGAAGTCATAATCAACAGCTATCAATATCAGTCAATATCAGTTTGTTATTGTCACTTGAACATTGTTGATATATGTCTTTGCTGAGGAAGTGTTGGGATGAAAAACTAACAATAATTGCTTAGGTTTGTGTTTTAATGTTAAAGAAATTGTAAATAATTCTTTGCAAGGTAGACTACGAATTGACAAGGAGGAAAAATAAATCTGTGGGAAGAAAGGGCGTATAAGGAAATATTTGGTATGATAGAGAAGACAATGAAATAGACATAAAAGAGCATCATTTGCATGACGAACTGTTACCTGACTGAGCGATGTGTATTTGCTTAAAATGGAAGGACCACACAAATAGGAAAAGGACGAAGGGAAAAGTAAAGAAATCTAAAAGAGATACAGCGAGGATGAGGGGTTAATGAAATGATGGAAATTGAGGATATGGTGACGGACCTAATGTAAAGCATAGGAAAGACTAAAAGATATATTGCGGTTGCATTGGGAGCGTCAAAAGAAAGAGTCACAGCTTACTACCACTTTCAAAATATATAAAAACAGAAAATAGTGATAAGATAATATCAAATGTTCTTCAGATATCATTGACGGGATAAAGGTAAAGTAAAGATTGATGGAGTGCTGCTCTTGAACGATTTTGATATAGCCAACATTATTGTTCCTGTGTGGACAGACTCGTTTACGTTACTTACGGTGCGGATGTAAGAACTGTATTCTGCCTTCCCCATTTTATTTCAGGCTTCCATCCATCGACTATGCACGAACAGGAGAATCAATAGCCTGGTCGGAATAAAGCCTAACAACTATGTATTACTGACGGACTCCAACGCAGCTGATAGAACTCAAAATGAGATCTAAATTTGACTTTGGAAATATGACCTCTTGAGTCAAGGGCCGACCGATGCCCACTCCATGAATATGAGAATTAAAATAATTTTTGGATTTTCCCAAGTTCATGATAGAGAGCTGCTTTTGAGTATTGCTCTAAAGAAAACTGAGATTGAAGAAGTTAGGAAATGTAAAGATATTGCTGATTTCATCGACCAGGCTATGGAAGGAAAAATAGATGCGATATAGATACGTTTTGAGGTTTAAGCAAGAATAGAACGATAAATGTAGATTCACAAATGAGTGAGATAGTGACCATAAGAGTGAAAGGGAAGTAGGAGAGCGATATTTTTCAATGAATGGATAGGTAGCCAATGACATTTGAGAGGAAAATTCTGGAATGATCAGGTTTGATAAGAAGCGTAAGGAAACTAAGAAAAGTTGGAATTGGTTAGGATTATGGAGAGCTGGGTGTATTTAACACTGATGTGTACTGGGGAGGTGAGTCATTATCATGTGTTGCAGGAGTTCACTGCTGAAGATTAAGATCAAATAAATCTCTCTCTTTCTTAAAGACAGAACTATGTTAGGAACTGGACATTGAAAACTGAAGAAGTTCGAAAGAAATCTGGATATATGATTGGAAAGGATGTTGCAAAGGTATGGTACAAACATATAGGGAAAACTGACATGGGAAATTGATGTTTGTGCAAAGGAAAGAGGGTAATGAGCGTAAGTAAAACAGCTAAACACAAAACATAGTGGAATGGGAGTACAAAAGCAAACATGCAAAAATGGGGAAATTGAGCTTGATCTCTACCATACTAATAAGGATATATACTGAACTGCAAGAAGGACAAGATCTCATATTTGAGACATTTCAGTAACATTTCACTTCATTAGGATGAATTATCGATAAATTGATTTTTAGTGATGATATCTTATGTTACGCAGAACAAAATATGTTAACCCCAGCTTGTAACATATCTTGGGTATTGGCCTAAATATATTTCTGAAGTTAAAGGAAACTATAAAAGACTAAATTTTAAGATATAAGAACATATGACAGCACTTTCACTTTCACTTCCCTTTTCCGTAGGCATTACTTTGGTTTTTGCACCCAAGAGCTGTCTGCTTGTGTGCCCACACCACTAGGTAGACCAGGCAATACTCGGCAAGCTGCTGCATGCAATGATTACTGGTTGGCCGTTGGCTGCTCAAGGTTAGGCCGTTTTGTTAACTCTTTCTTTCCCTTCACTCGAAGCTTTGGAACTCTACCCTCTCATGTCTTTCCTATTAAGTATGACCTGCCACATTATAAAAGACAGGTTTTTCACTTCCTCCAACAACCACTGATACCTTTTTTGTCTCTTCTTTCTTCCCTTTTATTAACCTCTCTCTGTTTCATGATGTGGACTAATGTCATTGACTGGAGCCTCCATCATTAAAAAGAAGACAGAAAAACTCTTGAGTATTAAGAGCTAACAGTAATACTAAATTATTGTCTCATGATGCAAGAAACACACTAGTAACTGATAAGGTGAAAACGATGAATGTCTCAAAATCATGATAAGTAAGCTATACTTTATTTCCTGGAATAACACCTGTCATAATTATGATGTACAAGTTGCTTATGTGTTCATATCCTTGAATAACAAAGCAGACGGCATGATGATGATGATCCTTCTGCTGGTGCTGTCCATTGCCGACGTTCCTGTAGCCCTCATCATCCTCACCCAAGGTCAGTATACCACTGGGTCTATGGGAGTAACTTTCCAGCCATCGTCAGGATATAACACGAGCTCTGGGGAAGGGTGGGGGGTGAACTCTTGAACCTGATGGTCAGCATGCCTTCAGGGTTTTTAGAGGATCCTCAGTGCATTACATGGTTGTGGTATGAGAACTACTGCTACCTGTCAGTATAGCTCAATACCTTTGAGGAATTTTCTGCCTGATAGATCTTGCACCTCAGGCGATCTATCGTCAACCTTGCTATAACTGGCTTGTACAAGAGATTTTAAGAAGAGACAATCATTCTGATAGAATACGTCTGTGACTCCCATCAAAACTTCTTATCTAATTATAAGTATCCCATTATGGCACTGACAGTAATCACTGTATGAAGTTCCATTCCAATCAAGTGCTTCATCATCTGCTAAAAAGTATTTGCAAGATAGAATTTTGAAGTGGCAGACGATGAAGTGCTTATGACGTACTTAGATTCTTCCTCATCTCGGGAGTCTATGCATAGTGAAAAAGTACGAAATATTGGCAGGTGGACAGGTGAGAAAGGGTAATGAGTAGTAGGATGATGAAGTGATGTTTATAGAGGAAAAGAAGAGGTGTATGGGCATTACTTCCAGGGAAGGAGTGCGCGTGATTAGGTGTATAAGAGAAAGCGCCAGTAGGTAAGGAGGGAGGAGCAGAGGCTGACAAAGATGGTAAATGAGACTCGAGTGAGCAATTGTCAAGAAACTTCAGGGTGAATAAAGAAACGTTTTGGGAGGATGTTAATAGTGTTAGAAAAAAGAAAAAGATAGTCAGTGGCAAGATTGGTGAAAGGGACAAATGGTGAAGTGATAACAGGCAGAAATGAGTGAGGAGGTGATGGAGTGAGTATTGTGAACACTGTTGAACGTGTTTGATAACAGGGTGGCAGATGTGGGGTGTTTAGGTCGGGGAAGTATGTGAAGTGAGAGAAGCATAACATGTAGTTTGTGAAAAAGAGGTGACAAAAACTTTATGTAAGGTGAAATGTGGCAAAAACGGAAAGAGTGGATGGGATTCGACTTGAATTTCTTAATAAAGGAGGTGACTGTGTTACTGAATGATGAATTATGATTTTCATTGTATGCATGCATGGATCATGGTCAAGTGCCTGAGGATTGTTGGAATGCCTGTATAATGCCGCTGAATTAAGGCAAGGAGGCAAAGGTAAATGTTCGAATTACAGAAATGTTAGCATGTTGAGCATACTTTTTTCATTCATGTCTATTGCCCTGTTACCTTTGATAAGAGAGGATTCAACAATAAGCACTTCAAGAAGTGACACACAAGGTTAAAAAATTTTTACTCCTCAAATTCAATGGATATGAATAATCCTCTATGTGTTTGAATACTGAATTCGACTCCAAGGCTGTCCTTATAGAAAAATCTTGTTCTTGAATCCTATCCCTTAAAGATTACCCCATCTGGCCAAAATGCATCTTATTACAGACTTTATATGACACAGAGCAGACACCTGATTTTTCATTACATTATGGTGTTTTCACTAATAAGGAAATCTGTATGGCATTTTCATATCTTAAAATAAAAGTGATATTAATTTATCTTTAAATACTAGTAAGAGGTGAAAATTTCTTATAACTGTTTTTGTTAGCTGAGGCCCTAATCATGGCCATTCCATTAACGCTATATATATTGATGTATATGTTGATATATAGATATGAAAATTACACTAGTCCGTGACGACAGTTATGAAGGTGAAATCGCAATTCAGTAGGAGTTCATAGAGTTTTATTTAATTTGCAGTTTATCTATACATGTGTGGCACGACTAGTTTCGCGGAGACAAACCGCCTCTTCAGGTGCCAATAATCAACATAGTTATTTAAATCCCGACATCACAAATCACTCCCGGTGTTGTGGTACCGTCTCCTGCCCAACACTTACTGGTTGGCCGTTAAAGGGACTTTGTAGTGCCTGTGGGGGTTGGGATGCCTTGTGGTTATGAAACTAGGGGGGGGGGGTTAGGCCTGGGTAGGCGAGTGCCATAAGAAATTTATTTTATTTCATTTTAGCTAGGTGTATTGACTAAGTCATTCATAATAATTAATAATTGGATGGGCTTTAGAGTTGCCTGGGGACGAAATTAAGATCTTATTATGTTATATGTGACTTATTCAGTGTGTATAGGAAACGATACTCACTAAGTCATGGTTTACCCCAAACGTTTCACATGCCTTGGTTCAGTCCAGTGACAGCGCGTCGACCCCAGTATACCACATCCTTCCATTTCACTCTGTTCCGTGCACGCCTTTCACCCTCCTGCAGGTTCAGGCATCGATCGCTCAAAATCTTTTTCACTTTATCCTTCCACCTCCAATTTGATCTCCCTCTTCTCCTCTGACACATATATCCTCTTTGTCAACCTTTCCTCCCTGATTCTCTCTATATTTCCAAACCATTTCAGAAACCCCTTATTTACTCTTTCAACCACGTTCTGTTTTTTTTACCACAAATCTCTCTTACCCTTTCATTACTTACTCAATCAAAGCACATATTGTCCTCAAACATTTCATATTCAACACAACCACCCACCTCCGCAGCTACTATTCCTTCAAACATGCCCATTTTTGTTCATTGAGATAACGTTTTCTCATGCCACACATTCTTCATCGCTCCCAGAACCGTCGCTCCCTCCCCCACCCTATGATCCACTTCCGCTTCCATAGTTCCATTCGCTGACAAGCCAACCCCCAGATATCTAAAAGTGTTCACTTCCTCCAATTTTCTCCATTCAAACTTACATCCCAATTAACTTAAGTTAGTCCCTCAACCCTGCTGAAACTAATAAACTTGCTTTTATTCACACTTACTCTCAAATTTCGTCTTTCATACACTTTGCCAAACTCAGTTACAACTTCTGCAGTTTCTCACTCGAATCAGCCACTAGTGCTGTATCATTTTCGTACAACAATCGACGCATTTCCCAGGCCCCCTCATCCCCAATAGACTGAATATTCACCTTTCCAAACCTCTTGCATTTACCTCCCTAAACATCCCATCCATAAACTTATCAAACAACCACGGGGACACCACACACCCCTGCCGCAGACCGACTTTCACTGGTAACCAGTCACTCTCCTCTCTTCCTACTCGTAGACATGCCATACATCCTCGATAAAAAAATCTCACTACTTCTAGCAGCTTACCTCCCACACCATACTAACATATACATACATACACACATATGTATACACAGAATATACACGTATACACACGTACATATTCATACTCGCTCGCTTCTGTCTATTTCTGATGCGACCCCTCCCTACAGGAAATAGCATCGCTATCCCTTGCGTTAGCGAGGTAGCGCCAGGAGAAAGACGAAAAGGCCACATTCGCTCACACTAAGTCTCTAGCTGTTATGTGTAATGCACCGAAACCACAGCTCCCTATCCATATCTATGCCCCACAGACTTTTCCATGGTTTACCTCAGACGTTTTACTTGCCCTACTTCAGTCCACTGACAGCACGTCGACCCCGGTATACCACATCGTTCCATTTCACTTTCTTCCATGCTAACATTACTGGGATGAATGCTTGTAAATGATAATGTTTCGGGACATGATGGATGTGGACCGCACTTATAAAAGTAGAAATGAATGTTACTAAAGATGTCACTAGCAGTTAAAATGAACACATTTAGACAGAACAGAATTTATTAACAGAAATAGTTTCATGTATAGATAGATGGGAAGAATATGACAGGAAATACTGCCGTGAAAATCATAATATGTCAGGAGAATCGTAGAGAGTTTGTCATGAGGGTCTGATGACAGGTGTGACTGACAGGTGGAAATGTTGTTACCGGGCCTGAATTGGGATCACTAGAAAATTTCTCTGTACAGGTTAGACAGGTGAAAAAAAAAAGTATATATGTTTTTCTTTTTCAGCATAGAATCGTTGTCCATATTAATTATTAATTATCAAATATTTTTAAAATTTCGTTTCATACATGAATTCTGTAAATTGGAAGCAAATACACGCCATGTTTTTGAAGGCGACTCACGAACGTTGTGATGTTTTGAAACTATTCCTGAGAAATGCGAAGCAGTTTCCAGCCTCTCTCTGTTTACACACAGTCATAAAGGATGATGTAGGAGACGCATGAACATAAAGACGCCCTGATATATCCTCAAACGTTTCTCGCAAAACCTAAACCTTTATAACCGAGGTCGGACTGAGCGCACTTTTACACTCATCTGAAACGGAACGACCAGGACCCTGTCGGCCTCACGATATGCGACAGAAGCCTTGAAACTCATGAGAGGTTCAATTTGCCCAATGTCTGTCGGCAATATATAGTTGCAAGTATGGATTTCTGACTCTTGTGGGAGATGATGTTCTCATTGCAAAGTATTTCCACTTAGTTCCCTTACAATTTGGCGAGATTTGAGGTAACGTTTACTGAGCATATTCTGTGGGTTAAGTGATCATAATTCTTGATAACTGTACACCAAATCGGTATATCGGATCACTTGAGTATATACCAAAAGATTTAGTTGACCACATCACCCGAGTATACCTTAAGCATTATATGAGAACCAGGTATGACATCAGTGTGACCCATTTTACACCCTGAGAGAGTGGTGGTGACGCCACAGTCATCCTTGTTCGTCCGTTCATCTCGCTAGGCATCCGGCAGTTCCTGCGTCACAAGATGACTGCAACACGTACACTCCCGCTCCGCTCATTGCGGCGCTAGCATCTGTACTAAACTATACCTATACATGCTAAGAGTAATGGATCTCCGTGGTGTAGCGGTTAGCGTTCCTGACCGTGACGCATTCACGGGCCGCCCTATTGGGTCGAGCGCATTGGTTCGAGTCCTGGTCGCGGCAGTCGGTCCACACTCAACCCGGCTGTTCGTCCGCCCTTAGGGGTTGGTTGATATAGTGGGTACCTGGCTCAGGCAAGGGTATATATATATATATATATATATATACATACTATATAGCGTTAATTAGATGCCCCTGATTAGGGCCTCAACTGCCCGTGCCATCTCAGCTAATAAGAAATAGTACTGAATAGATTTGAGAAGTCATTTACATATAAGAATAAAATGAGAACCGTAATCGAAATCTCTTACAGTTGCACGGCGTATATTTTGCAGCTGTCTGGAAATAATCCTTGACGTGTGGAGAATACATCTCATTACATCTCACGAAATAACAGCGTCAGTGCGTATTGCTAAACAGAATACGAAATACTGTCATCAGCAAAATGCTCTTCGCTTTATTCTACGTCCTCTGAGAGAGAAAGTGAGTGATACTGTGTAAAAGGAAAGGCTTCTAGTCATTAGAGGGCAGGTGTTACTGTGTTCTGTCCTTGTTTTGGGTGGTGCTCAGCCCTACGGGACCCGTCACAATGTGCTGCTTATCCCCAGGTAGTGGTCGGCCCAGAGGCTTGGCCAGCAACACGGAACACGGACCTGTTTGTGATGTTGCTGTTGGTGACGATGGTAGCGTTAGCTGAATTCAGTTCTTTGTGATTCTTTACGTGCAGTGCCCAACTTGAGAAGCATTTTCAGGTCTTGGCTTAGTGTAGGATGCGAACGGTATACTGAATATTTCATCAGCCATGTACTGGAATCTTATTGTTGTATTTGCCAGCAGAAATTTTGTTTCCTTTACTATTCTGATTATGGGAGGCTCTGAGAACAGGTATGGGAAAAACGTCTTCCCTCAAGTTTCTCTCACTAACAGATTCCTGCTTGGGGGATATTTATTTAGGTGACCCGTTATTGCTCGATATTTTCGCTGCTTGATCATCGTTTTCGCATCAGACCAACTTTGGATTTCGTCTATGTCCATTTGTAGGTTTGCATAATCCTCTTCGCTCTTCACTTCCCTCAAACATATTCAGGTTGGAGTCCAATCCATCCGGCAAGTCATTTACATTGATCAGAAAAAACGATGGTCTCGGATCAGACCCCTGTGGCACACCACAGGTGACCTCAGGCCATTTCGAGTAGGCTTCCCCGACACGCGTCCTTACTTTCCTCACAATTAGATAATCTTCAATTCATCGAAGTGGTGTCTTTCTTATTCTTATTTGATGACCAGATTCTTTACCAGCCTCTTAGGGAGCATGCTTTCATACGCTCTCTAGCGGCCCAGGCACACACATTACGCACAATGAGTAACTACTTATTTGTAATCACTTATTTATACTGCGGTCTGGCCAATGTATATGTCTTTACGTGCCTTACATTTGACAGCGCAAACACTCCCAGTTGTTCAATGATTTGGTCTACTTCTTATTAACGTCTTACTGATAGTGTTATTGTACTGGAAGGCAGTATTGCAAGCATTGTTCTTTAGTACACTTGTAAGATTAGCTACGTTGGGAGAACAGGGAAGAACTACACATTTAGACCTACCCTCATTTATAACATTTTTGTTATTGGGTGCACAAAATGTCTTCCTAGCTATCCACTATGCTTTGTTCATAAACCAATTAAGGGTAGCATAACTGCCTAACTATACGTTTTATATGAGTACATTCATTTATCATTCCTGTGGGATCACATATCCTTAGTGCTCTTAAAAACATATTGGGATTTAAATAACTTTGCTAATTATTGGCACCTGATGAGGTGGATTGTCTCCATGAAACATATGCCATTTGCACTGAGATAAATTACATGATAAATATAACTATATAAACTCCTACTGAGGTGCGATTTCACCTTTATATATATATATATATAAATATATATATATATATATATATATATATATATATATATATAATGTGTGTGTGTATATGTGTGTGCATACACACGCAAGTTTGTGTATGTTTATGTGTATTTCTTGCACTTCTCTCTGAGTATTTTCTCTTAATTAAATTTTTCCTTCAAGTATGTGCCTGATTTCCTCTCAAGAAGTGCAGGACGAGATCCCATGACATTACATTATGTTTCGGAGTGTTCCACACTTTTGCTGTTTCTTGGAATTGTTTTAAGCAGTGCAGTACTCTTTTGTAACCACAGAAGATAAGTAGTGGAGTCCGGACGATAAGTAGGAAAGGGAAAGAGCAATAGGTGAAGAAGAAACGGAAAACATCGAGGGAAAGCAGGGGAGGAGGAGACAGAGTATTTCTAAGTCAAAAAAGAATAACAACGATGATAAAACTTGTATTCTTTTTACTGCTCAGTCAGGTCATATACGTATTCATATGAGATTCATTGAACAAGAAATACCATTATTGCAAAGAATTACCTATCTACTACGAAAGTCAATACAGGATCTACATAAAAAAACATTCTCCTTATTATTTCACTTCAAGTACAGGACTTGAATATTTGCGTCTCCATAGTCTCACTGACAGTTAGCAGGTTTTTTTCTCTGGATGATCTGCCTGCCTTCCACTTTCCACCACACAAATCTGGGAGTTTCTGAAATCTTCCACTATCACAAAGAGAGGCTCAGAGGGACCAAGTGGTCTGTTGCTGTTTGAAATCCTTTGTTTGTCTTAGTTTATAATCTGGCATGCAAGGGAAGCACGAGACAGAAGAGTGAAATCAACGAGAATTTAAGTCTTCAGTATAGACGGAGAATTTGCCGTCTGCCTTGAATATAGAATTCTCTTACTCCATTGTCACAGACACAAGAAGGTCTTGCTGACATACGAGGGTGGGTCTAGAGTATGAGTTGACGCTTTGTTCCTTAACAGCCAAGGGAGAGGGCACCAGACAATGGCCGTGATATATTATTCTATCTTAGAATCCTAAAGCTGTGAAACTGTGTTGCAAATTATTATATATAAAATATTTTTCCGTGAATATTATTGTCGGATTTGTGGTCATGAACATAAACTTTGATCTAAATGTTCAAGATGACGATGTCACTCTCTCTTGTTTCGTCGTTTGCCTCGGTATGCTAATCAGAAGATAAATGATTTACATATATATACACAACCCAATTAGGCTTGATAGATTAGCCTAGACAGATATGTAAAGCATTACCTGGATGACATTGAGACGATCAGAACGTTAAGTTGATTGCATCGCTTTGTCTTCCATGCTTTGAAATGTTAAGTGAACAGATCGTAGATATGGCCATCACATTTACACACAACATTTATATGCAAAGTTCTAATTCAAATAAAGATTGTATATATGTCTGATAAATAAACATGAAAATTTTAGTATTCGATATACTTGATCAAGGTTTTCTTGTTATCGACGTAGCGCTAAGAAACAGATGAATAAA
>JAYMFT010159557.1:0-12453 GCA_038088735.1 Panulirus argus | reverse complement strand
GCTGCGATTCCAGGTCTGCTCTCGATGGGATCGCATCTGGATCAGGGGAGAATAAGGATCTTATCCTCCGAATACGAAGGTTAACATCAACTCTTGAGGATGCAGGCCGTCCTGTGACGTTCCTGTGGATACCTAGTCATGTTGGTATCTCGGGGAATGAAGCAGCAGATAGACTTGCCAAGACCGGCTGTAACAGGGCCACACCTGACTACATTGTTCCACGAACACTTCTACAACTCAGGACCCAAATTCGCCGCGCGCAGAGAAGCTAAAGAAGCAGCCATCCCCCTGGAGTCCCCGCCCATCTGGTACGATACTCTCCGTAAACTCCCTGACCTCTCGTATGTCTATGGGAAAGGGTCACAGAAAAGAGACGTGATTGCTGTCCGTATCATCATCGGGTATGACTTTGCTTGGAGACTGGCATCCCTACCTCCCCCGAGCAACGCGCTGGTACATTATGCAAAAAAGACCCGACAGCCGCACTCTTTGCCTCTGCCTTCTAAGATGTCCCCACGCACAACGCTTCCGTGACGCCTGCTGGATCACCACTCCAAGACCACCTGACGGAGACTCGATGACTCTCTCCATACTAGCCAGACATTATGTAAATGATATTGATGCTGTGTTGAAAGAAAATCCAAACTTCTTAGGCTTTAATAAGCCCCTTTTTTTATATTCATATGTACTCGCGACACTTGCCAGATGCTTCTGGTAATACTGTACAGGGGGGGTACATACTGACAGCACTAAGATCCCTATTCCTCTATCAAGGAATAAAGTATTGAAAATGTACTGAACTGAACTGAAGTTTGACTTCACGATGTTCATATGATTGAAGATACTTGAAGAGGGAGAGCCCGCGGAATACACCGGAACTGAACCTGTTCAAAAAAATTTCGAACATGTTCATTTCGATGAAAATGAATTACGTGCAATATTTGTATTGTTTTCCTTGCCGATTTAACAGGTTTCGATTAAACTTCCTAAATCACATTAATAAATGTATGAATTTCCTCATGTACCGAAATAACAATAAGTTTGGCGCAAAAAAAAAAAAGGGGCGCCGAAAAACGCGCTAAGGCGCTAAAAACGAAATTTTGGCGTTATCTATAAAAATAACACTAGATCTAGGGCCAAAAACGCTAAGTTGGCAACTATGTTGCGTTCTAAATAAGAATACTTTATTAATTTTGACGTATATTTCAAAAATTGATATAGATCTTGCTTCTGAGTCTCACACGTTTCAGGTACAAATACAGAAAAAAATAATTGAGGAGAATACTTTAGACTTTCAAAGATCGAACTGAGGCTGATATTATGGGCAATTTTCACAAATTCACATACCCTCGTAGTAGCCTAAATATATGTGAAAGCTTTTAACAAAGTAACTAAGATTTAAAAATCTAGGCCATTGTTGACTACTTTTTGGCCAATTATCATTTCAGAATCATACATAAAAAGCAGGTAATATGGAATCCGTCGCAGCATCAGACGGAGGAACTTTCCCGACACACCAAACAGTAAAGTTCTTCCGTAAAAATGAGCAGGATCGATAGAACTGAGTAAATTTCTCCCGGTAATAACGTTTCAAGACTAAAAGTTGCAGTTCACTTAACTTTATCAATATTGACCGGCACCATTAGGGATTAAACATTCGTCCCAACCACTCAATTCCCTTAGAGTTTTCTCTTGCTTGTAATACATGAATTTATAATTTCCCTCCGTGAACTCGGGCAGGTAAAGGAGCTCACACATGGCTGCAGCGGTGTGTGCCCAGCCAACACCCCCGGGGGCCGCTCCATAACAATTTGTCTGGGGTTAATGGTGTGATGGGGTGGGTGGCGGCGGCTGGCGGGCCAGTCAACACTGGCAGGCACAGAGCACGCGAGCCAGCAAACACCACGAGCTGGAACAGCCCCGCGGTCCGCCCCACACTACACAACCTTCAGTTTATCTTGTCCACCTTAAATGGCCAAGAATACTGCACTGGTCCGACTTAATGGCTGGAATGAATCTTGAGCAATTATAAGACGAACATTTGTCGGTTTGTTTTGGAACTGCCCGTGGCAGATTGACCTCTTTTCCGTAAACAGATTTAATCGCAGGGTTTCGACGCCGGTAAGAATCTAAAGATGACTACGAATTAGTTGCTTTAGTAACCCAGTAAATCTGGTGCTAAATCACTGCGCTAAAAAGATTTCTGTGACAGGCAGAATGTGATAGTAAGGTCTGTGCCTGGACGTCATTCAAGACTGTTTATCCTAAATATGACTGAGATAACATAAAAAGAATATGAAGTCCTGAATACAAATCATACTAATTTTCATGAACACCTTGTGTATCTAACATGAAAACTGAATTTCCTACAGTCTGTTTATCGAATTCAAAGTGACCACTTCCTTTATCAATCCTGATTAGGGCAAAGATACAAAACCACCCCTTGCAAACTAAAAACTGACATAATCACGTCTGTCATTGATATTTTTTTTCTTTTGTGAATGGAATATTTTTTTAAGGGAAAAATTCTTCAGTGTCTTACTTGTAAGTAAACAATGAACTCCATTTTGGGTTTTCATATCAACCAACCTTTACCTAAATACATCTATGTACATTCTGTCCGTAGAGTCCTACTGATTGAAACAAACCTCCAGTCGGCTTCATTTCCTAGACTGCTGGATGGAGCCAAGTGGTACATAATATCGCAGCTGTTGTGATTCGGTGGCGAGGAGAAGAAAATCGTGATAGATGTCACATGTTTGTAAAATAGCACTATGGAAGATTGAGTTTCACCTTCCTTAGTCAGTGAGTCAGTCCTGACATTTCAGATACAGTCTACCGTATAGGGTAAGTTTGGGATAAGTGGCAAATATAAGAATTCTTTTGCCCTGTACAAACTACTGACGCCAAATTATATATTCCATTTCTTACGCCTTATATTATCATTTTCTGTCACTCCATACAGTGAACTAATCTTATGCTGGGAAAACTGCGGAAGAGAAACGTTCATATTTTTCTTGACTTCTACTAACATACGACTTACGTACACATATTGTAAAAGAGTAATCACAATACACATTCTATTTTACAATATCATGGTATATCGACATATATATTCAGACTGAAGGACCAACTAAATCTAAGAAAAAGTCATGGGGAGCTATGGTATTTCAAAAAAACATCCGTTTAAGAATAATCTTATAAAACGCACAGAACAGAATAGACAGGTCGAACCTCCCACCCACTGTAAGTGTTCACATTAGGGAGGAGCAGAGAGCAAAACCGCCCAGCCATTAACGTGATGAGGCTAGGCTGGAGGGAGGGCACTGGGAGAAGGGAGTAAGCGTTGGAAGGAGGAGAGAGTGTGAGTCAAGCTGGAGGGAGAGAGAGAAACGGTGATGGGCCAGTTCCGTCTTGCGCACCGCGTAAGGGCAAGATTACCGCCTCCTGACGACAGGCAGGATGGCGGGGCGGCTGGAAATGAAGGAACCAATTTATCGGTGTATTATGGAACCTGGCAACTTTCCCCTGGTGATGCTGGCCCACTCGGCCGCCAAAACCAGCTGCCGTTGGTTGACTCTTACCCTCGCCACCTGGCTGACACTTGCCACATCACAACATTTTATCGTAACGAGAATCTTGGCGTTTCTCTCACGAGTCTGCCACCAGAGGAATGTCATCTGTAAGCGACAACTGACTCAACTCCCAGTCCGCTCCTCCCCACTCCAAAATATTGTTGACCCACCCTTTTCTTCAAGACCCTCTCATTCATATTCCTCACCATCCCGTACAAGAACAGATCAAACAGCCATGGTGACATCATACTAACCTTCTCGCTGCATCTAGCAGTTTTCCTCCCACACCAAATATTCGATATTCGTAGCACCTTTCGCAAAGCATCTCTGTTAACCATATTTTTCTCTTTCTCTGGGCCCATAAATACCTCATACAAATTCATCTCTTTCTCCAGGTATTTCTTACACAAAATTTACAAAGCAAACACCTAGTCCACTCTTCCTCTTTCCTAAAGCCACATTGCTCCTCCCTACTCTGATGCTCTGTGCATACCACCACATCTTTTTCCCATACACTTTGTAATTCGAGCATTCACTTTTGTTCTTCCTGCCTTTATATAGTGGCACTAGACAGGCATTAGTGCAGTCCTCAGTCACCTCGCTTTGGGCCCTACATACAATGAAAAGCTTCACTAATCACTAAGTAACACTGTCATCCATTTCATTTGAGAAACTCAGCTGCAGTCTCATCCCCAATACATTCAAATATTCTTCCCGTTCGCGAACCCTAAACTTTATGCACCAAGTGTCAGCAATCTTGCCAGGGGTCAGCATATTGGCCAGACCTCTCCCTGCCTACTAAGATTGAAAGACTAGCAGTTTCATACAATAGCTTTAATCGTTTATCACACTCTAGGGAGCTTGAGAAAATTGGCTCAGGCGACAGCTGTAATGGTGGCATCTCGACGATATCAACAACTCAATCAAATTGGGCGGCTCTGACACCGTCTCGACCATATCTTGAAACGCTTCGACACCGGTTGTGATGTCAGCAGCTGTACAATGAATTCTCGAAAATCAAGCCTGACAGTGGCTGCTTTCTCCTCACAGGGATCCTTTTGGTCTGCCGCCTGACCTTTATAAGATGACTACCTGAGATTTCGAGATACGTTCAACTTTTCTACGTCTACATAAACGAACCACCAAGCAGACGTTCTCCCTGTAAAACCATGTTACCAAGTCGATACTATTATGTGAAATAACTTTAGGTAAATCTGACTTATATTCATTTTGCTAATTAAGGAAAACGGGTACAGCACACACCGTGTTGTTCATATTCTCGCGATTCATCACTTCTCCTTAAACATTAACCAAAGCACTAAATTAGACAGTCGGAACCGGGATTGAGGATCAGCTGTTATCACTGATGAACTGTCGCTGGGGAAGGAGTACGTGAGCACATTGGGGTTACGGAGCTGGCCCTGAGGCGCGTGGATCAGTATTGGAAGAACAAACTGTATGAGGCAAAGTGAAAGCTCTATCAACACATCGATATACAAGACCGACTATCCATTGGTTAATTTTTAATTTTGAAAAAAAAATGCATGTCAAAAATGTAAGTATAGGATAGTACACATGTACTCTGTTTGGAACAAGAAAATCAGATATGACACAGGTGATTACTCTCTTCTATAATCTATTCACTCATTCATCTATTGCAACCTGTTATATATAATATGATGCATTACAGCCCACTTCCGGTTTGATCACTTGGAGTAATCCCAGCTGACGTAACTGGTAACGGGTACTAACTCACCCTGAGATGGGTGGCGGACAAGATCACTGACCCATCACGTTACTCCCACGCGAAGGAATTCGTTGTGCCATACCTACACTTACCTACATGTGGCCCTCAGGGCTAGAGGAAGGGACACCTCGCTATGACTATGTATACAAATAGAACTGATGAATATATGCAAATCCATTTCAACTAAAGGAAACCTGTCAACGTTAAAAAAATTTCATCTTTGGACTTCATTAAAGACAGAATAACATCTCTCCCAGGACGTGGGCATTCATCGCAAATACAAAACCCATGTCGCCCAGCTAACCGTTCGGAAGGAGGCTACTGACTGATATAATATCTCCGAACACATCACAGTCGTGTTCTCGTGCGCCCATCACACCCTCAATAGTGTTTGCCTTCTGAACTTCTCATAACTCGTTTTTGTCTTCAGATTACAATCAGCCTCGACTTTCCTCGATCGTTCTCCTGTATTACTAACCAAATTTAGATGTTTAACCGACTTGAGAAAGTGGCCTGACCTACTGTTGTTATCCCGGAGTAACCTGACTTACCAATAAGTCAGTATATTATGACCTACAAAAGTACTTACTTTAGACTGAGATGACAATGAAGTACTTTAACGAAGCCTATTTTTCTTGTTGCTATATATGATACGCTTGATTGGTTTCTCTTTGACGAGCAGCGTAAACCAAAAGATGACTGATTCAAAATCTAAGTTTGTTAAATCACATACCACTGTAAATCAGATCAAATGGCTTTCCACTGTCAAACAAAGTCCAGGACACTGTGATGTGTATCTACATGTTTGTGTATGTTATCTCTAGCGGCTAATATACGCCCACTGCGTATCGTAGCCAACACCGTGAATGAAGAGTTCCAAGCCAAGATCACTACCCACGTACCATCCATCAACACCCTCCAAAAGCATACACTGATTTCCTCTGTACTTTCCCAGTCTCACAAAGGCTTCAAGTTATGCTAACAAGGCCCCCATACTGCTTATGTTCAACACGGACTCCATTACCCAAGGTGTTTTGCATTGTCTTAAATGGAGGTCGGTGAGCGACCGCCGGATCCATTTCTTCTCCCTCACGGAGACAAGCTCGGCGCCGGGTAATTACCCGTGTGGCTGAAGAGGATACAGAACTACGTCTCTGGGTGGCCCACGGTGACCTCTTCGCACACACACACACGCTACTCTCCATTTCTTACACCTGGTTCCGTAAACGTGCCTGAGGTTAACATTCACGCATGACTCTGTGAACGTGCCTAAGGTTAACGTTTACGGCTAATTCTGTGAACGTCTTGAGTTTAACGTTTGCGTCTCGTTCTGTTAACATGTTTGTGTTGAACGTTTACGTCCCGTCTTGTTAACAACATGCTTGTAGTTACCGTTTACCTCTCGTTCTGTAAACGAACTTGAAGTTAACGTCCACTTAAATTTATGTGTCTGAGGCTAATTTCTTAAAGCTGAGCCTGCAAACATGCTTAGCGTAATCACAATATGTTCTGTTCAACGAGCATGAAGTTATCATTAGGTCTGGATCTGCACGCACGCATGGCTAATACTTATATTTGTTTTGTTAAATGTGTTTCACTTTCAACTTCTGCTTGGCTTCATTGACTTGAGCTATACCTGAATTTTATTACCGTGGCTAAAACTAGTCTTCATACTAACGTCTTGTGGCATACCTGAACCAGTGTCTGAACCACGTTTGTAAATGAGGACCACGGAACACCTGGTTCTGTAAATAGTGTGAAACTCACATATATACTACGTAAGCCTGACCGACGCCTTATGCATTTTGATATGTGGTTATGTAATATCGTTAGAGCTAAAGCTGATACTTGACTGGATTAAATACTAATGACGTTAATCCTTGCGTCCGCTTTTGTAAGTGAATAAGGCCAGAGCAAACGTTTACATCTGACTGTAAACCACGTCCGAAAATCATCAGTTCTACACCTCATTCCATAAAATAAACCTGGAATTGACTCTTACCCTTTTTGGTCTGATAAGTATACACTAAAAGACGAAGAACCGGTTACGTTATACAGTTACGGTATGGGACCGCGCTAGGGCCATTTGTCGGGCCCATTTGTCGGGTCAGAGGTCGGAGCCATTCGTTTGGCTCGGAGGCTGAGGGGAGGAGGGGGAGGGGTCCCATCTGTCGGCTTCAGGAGGTTGGTTGGGAGGGGAGAGGGGGGGGGGCATCTGTCGGGATCAGAGGTTGTGGCCATTTGTCGGGAGACATTGGTCGAAGTCGTCGGGCCGGGGTCACAGGTGAAGACCGGAGGGTAGGTATGACAGTGTGTGTGACTAAACTCTTCCTCATCTTGTATAAACCACGTAGGTTAGCACCCCATCCCTCTCGGGAGACAGACTCCAATGGAAATCTGTCTCTTATATTTGTATAATGGCGATATTTCTCTTCTCTGTTGTACGCTGATCTCTACTGGCTCGAGAAACTGAAATATCCTTATCATCCTCAGTTATAGATGATGTGACCTTTCTATGGAGGTTTCATTGCCAACATGTAAAGGTTCTGAAGCATAATCCACCTCGATAAATGAAAGAACTCTTGACTTACGAGTAGGACGAGATTAAATCCCTTATATCTTACGTGGAACTAGAATTAAAGAGTCGGAACAACTACCGCATCATTTCAGCCCAGCAGAAAACATTGTTACTTGCAGGCGTTGCACAGTGGCATCACCCTCCACCCCCACTGGTCGTCACGTCATCAATCACTGGCTAATAGTGATGTGCTGGCAACTCAGCTGTTAAATAAAAGGTTGTGAACCGGTGCCATGCTGGACCTAAACAATATCACGTTCGCGAGTGACTGAAATAATCATACATGACTTTTAAGAAGAGTCCCGTAATTCAATGAAGCTTTAAGATTTTTAGGTCACGTTATGATGTCCGCCTCTTCTCTTACAGAAGCTATGAATTTCTCCTGCTTCTTTCATCTTTTCCTCTCCCTCTAACCTTTTCACCTTCACGAGTCGGGTCTACAAAAACCTGTGGAGCTCAAATTAATTCCCGTTGTGTTTCTTTTATTCTCTTTTTTCATTATACATTTTTCTTAACCTTTTTGAACCGACGTGATTATGATTAGGGCATACTTTTCCCCCAGTGGTATTTCTAAAATTAAAACGAAAGTTAACTTTATCTAATTTTCAGTTCTTGAGAAGTAGTTCATTACTATTGTAAATAGTTTGTGTCACTGGCAGACGAGGATTTGTACCTCATGAATGTTGTTGCTGGTCGTGGCGTGCGGCCCCACACCACCTCACCTGAGGCGGCCACCTTTGCACTAATACACCAGTTTATGTCGAGCTTAAATGGTGCCATAACCGCGGGGGTCTGGCCTCACCACACACACACACACACGTACACGGGGCAGCAGCAGCCGACCTCCCTCGGCCAGGTCTGAGCATACATGCGCCACCTTCGCGTCGTCCACGACCAAACAACATGGGCAGCATCGCCCACCCAGACACTTGAGACATTAAATCGAAGCGGCAAGGTGATCTGCTCAGCAGCTTCTTAGTTTCACTTTCTTCACTCACATTTCTAGCCACTATTGCCAAACGTACTGCATCCTCATCCCGCATAGTTCTGTCAAGACGAGGTATTTTTTTCCTGCCTCCTGGGTGACTTTGGGGTGGTTTGGTGTCACTGGGAGTTACGTATGTACGGGGCATAGATTTGATAAAACTTCGCATTTTTAACATCTACATGGGAAACTGACTTCAATGGGGACACGAATGGTTGGCAGTGTTCTCGGCTTCAATAAGTGGGAAGGATTTCACCTCACCCGATGTGTGAAGAGTTTTAATGTCTTAGTAGTGTTTTTTTTTTCATCAAGTTGGTGAAAGGCTTCTGCATTATACATTAACGTCTGTGGGGAGTGAGAAACTCATAGTACTTTTTTTTTTCCTTCAGAAATATAACAACTGGAAGGCATTTAATCTCGCTGAGGAAGGACGAAGAAGCATCTTGAACAAGGAGCACGTTCTACCCACGTTTGTAAAGGCTTGTTTGCATGTATAACTAAATACCTCACGTCCAACACTCATGCACTTTGTTCTCGGCAACTGTCTGTCTTCAGGATCTTGAGCCACCTTCTTTTACTATTCCCCAGCAGACGCCAAGCCACACGTAGTGGTTGTTTAAAGGACTTGCAACACTTCACCTCTTAAATACGCGCCAATTTACAGCCAGGTGAATGGTAAGTTCAGCACTGGGGTGGGTAGGTGGAGAGGAGGGAGAAGCGCGAGGTGTTGAGTGGCGCGGCCGAGGCCGACCTCAGGTGGCGGGGTCAGGGCAGGGGCGAACGGAGCAGAAAATGTGCACCGCCTCCTATTTTACGGGTCAACGCGCTAGTTGGGAAGAACTAGGTGGTGGCGACAACGGGAAAGGGAAGAAACACCGAGAAAAATCGGGGAAACTGTTCCATATTAACTGACTGAAAATGCTATCACGCTGAAAGCTGATATTATTGTTTATATTGGCTGTAAAAGATCTAGTTCTATTTCGGTAGTTATCGTTAGTCTTGATCTGCTTTTAGAGCGAAATGTTATGCATTGTACGTACGTGAACCGCAAAACACTGCAGAAGGATTAGAGTAATGGAGAACACTTGGGGCACAAGACATTAGAATAATCCCTGGCCAATCTGCAATGAGATTTGCTGCAAACTGGTTTCCACGTTTTCAAAATTTGCATCTCTGAAAGAGCGACACTTGGGTAAGATAGTCTCGAGTACTGTGCAACCAGCTGTTCTGCATATTGTTAGAGGGGGTCTGTACATTAGTTTTGGCTCTATGCTATAGCCTGAAACGGTGAGACCCATCAGGACGCAGGGGTAGCCTCGCTCTGGTGGCATCACGCTGACTAGAGGGCAAATTTCACCATATGGAAGGTATTCTCACAAACAGGGTTAACGTTGGGGCTTTCACCTCGTACCCTTGATAACGGGACACACCGCCAATGTATTCGAGTCTGGCGTATCGGTAACTGAGAAGACGCACACCATTTCGACCTCTAACCCGAAGAAATTTCTGTGTCGACATACAGAGGGGTATCAGCAGACCCTACTGCGTCTTATACCACAACCAAAAAGTAACCAATGGCTTCCCCTCAACGGTCACATCCACAGCATTGTGTCGACAGACATCCATAGAATCAGAAGACGTTCCGGTCCTGGACTAACCTCTCCATCTCGCCCTGAGGTAGCACCTGTACCCTGAGTTCCTTCTACACCGAAGATATCGTGTATCAGTGGATTCCTATGCCTCCCCAAGTCTCATGTCTCCATGAGATCGGTCTAAGGTGTCCCAACCAATTATGAGACTTGCTGAGGCCCAAGACTTCCGTAATCCAAGATGTCTGAAAACCTGAGTTTTCAGGAGTTCCTATAGCCCCCAAAATGTCCGTGAGGTCCTCAACATCTCTATGGCGCCAAGTGTCCCAATCATTCCCGTGGTGTTTGAAGTCCTTACGCTACCTAAGGATCCAACGGTCCTGGATGTTCCAAGGGTTCGACGCGTTCTGATTACGATTCCGAATCTCCTAAAACTGTAAAGTTAATTTTGTTAGAGAGTCTCAAAGCTCCGAAAAAGTCCTTCTAATCCCCAACGTCTGTGGGGTGGTTCGAGTCCCTAGCCAGACCGTGTTTAAAGTCCCACATGACCCTAAGAGTGCAAACAATTTGAGGGTTTTACAGACATTCTTTAGTGCCAGATGAATTTAAGGTCTTGTGATGCCTATCTGTCCAGCCTCGGACCTGGCATGACCCGGCTGTGATGATTGACCCGAACCCCTCGAGCATTCGACCTCTTCTGACCTCAGCCACATGCGCAGGACCCACTTGCACACCTTGAATCACGCTTTTTTCATGTCATCATCTGGACCGTCTGTCTGATGATGTATTTGTCAGCTAACGCCGTCGGGAAAAATTAACGCTAATGTTTTGTGGATCTGCTTGATACACGTCACAGGAAATGTGCAGAATTGTGCTTCTCTCACTAGGTCCAGCGGGCGATGAGACAGTAACATTAACTCCAGTAATATCTTCCACGTGGCAAACCTCCTGAATAGAATAATCAGGTCCCTCATACGGTATACCATATCACTCAAGGATTAAGGCGAGACGATCACGAGTCACCAGCGGGAGGAGGAGGAGGAGGAGGAATCAGGGACTCATTTCCTGGAAAGCCAGTGTCCAGGAGATGAGACGCCAGCCCTCGTCGTTAAGGCAGCTCAGGTCACAGGGTGAACAAACCAGTGGGGAGGGGGAAGCAAAAAGGACCATAAACCCCGCAAAAATGAAGCTTTAACTTAATGCATGACTTGTTAACGGTCAGTTTATTGTACCTGCTCATACTGTCCGGCACGGTTACAGGGACTGGTATGACTGCAGTTGTTTACAGGAGAGACCACGGAAGCTGACGATGGTCCTCGCCACAACAGTCCTACCAGGAGAGAGAGGGAGACAGACAGACCCACCCGCCAGAAGACCACATCGATCGAAGCAGGCTCGGCGGGATCAGGATCGACTGTAAAACAAATTTGCAGACACCCATTACCCGCCATTGATGGTTGCCACGATCGACCATAAACAAGACTATAATTCGTTGCTATCTGGACTGTTACCCACATAAAAATCAGATCTTTTACGTGTGATGGCTGTCCTTTCTTTTAAGATTTCTTTTAATGCACCTCTCGTCAGGGAACAATTCCTCCCTTAAGCGTATATTCTTCCATAACATGTAGCGAGCTGCTACATGACCCCCTCAGTATACTAATCAGCATCCTCGTATCCTGCATCATACTGGGCACAATATCCTCTCAGGAACAGTGCCAGTCACGTCTCCATGTGTGTCAGTGTACTGCAACACACACACACGCACACACACACACACACACACACACACATACACACACACACACACATGCACACTCTTACGATAAAAAATGATCGTGAGAGGCAGACACATCAGAGGTATACAGGCTTTCACATAAAGACACATCATCCGAGTTTGTGGTACTGCTATACTTGTTGAAACAATCACATACTGCTGTGTGTGTGTATATATATATATATATATATATATATATATA
>JAYMFT010159546.1:0-12453 GCA_038088735.1 Panulirus argus | reverse complement strand
ATATATATATATATATATATATATATATATATATATATATATATATATATATATATATATATATGTATATATATTAGTCGATAATACAATATCATGAAGAAGACATTTGAAGTCACGAATCCCTCTCCAACTTATGCTGCTATTTGGGTTGATCATGTTTGTGTCAAGGAGAAAATTAATGAACATAATGAACCAAAAGGATAAAGAGTGCTGGAAATTCTGAAACAATCGAGAGTTAAGCAGATCTGAGCACACGGTTAGTGCCAGCTCACTGTCTTCCTGTACAGTGTTATGTTGAAACTGTAGAGAAAATGAGCAGGTTGAAACCGGAAGCGTGAGATATAGGAAGCACATGAGGTCCTACATAGCATACTAATACTGGTAATATGAAAGGATTTGATACGGTGTAACAATAACAGTTTAGGATCCAGACGACATAAATACCTCGAAAAACATGTAATGAATGTTCTATAGTATAAAAGACAATGAGGCATAAATGGACTGAGTTATGATATCATGAATGTGGGCAGCATAAAGAAGTTTGCAGTCTTTTGAGAGTAAAAGAAAAAATAAAAGGGTCCCCACGAGTGTAGAACTCCCTCTCCGTACAGTACAAATGGATAATTGCAGATGTGATCATACAATCGCCCGTAAAAACTAAAGGAGCAGTTAACATCGGATGAAAACATTATTTGGACGACGGATTAGTGTTGAAATAAATCTTTCCACCCAATACACTCGGGAACATTTACTACATTTGAAGACCTAAAAGCAAACTCCATTCACAATCATAATTCTGAGAACTCCGTATGATAAACATGCTGTGTTGTCCCCAAGAATGAAATATACAGTGTTATTCCCATGAATTAAGCCTGCAGTGCTGTCCAAACGAATTAAACCTAATGTGGCATGGCCAATTAATCATATCTATTGTGATGTTCCCATGAATTAAACTATCTGTGGTGAAAGTAAAAGAATAGAGAAGTAATGCCAATGTGGACAAAAGTTTTTTCATGTACAGAGTGGTGGAGCATTGGAAAAACTGCCTCCCAAAATAAGAAATTCAAAAACTACAAATATCTTCAAAGCGAGACTATACAAATACTTCACTAATATCTTTTGTTAAAAAAAAAAATCCGGTTTCCAAGTAATCTCGTCTTTCTTTTCAGATCCAGCCGCAGAGCAGGTGCTTCAAATTGTTTGGGAACTTTTTCCAGAACACAGTTTCCAATGAAATTTAAATGACAGTATCACCCCCCTGTACTGCACGGTATTTCTACTTTCTCTCTTTTTGTCTATTGGCAGTTGAGCTGGAGGGAGAGATGGGTGGGGAGGTGTTTTCTCCGTTCCTCTTCTGTTTCTACCACCATATTTAGACCATCAAAACATAACCTCGTTATGAATCATCAGGTCTCCTGGTATTTGTCTTTCCCACTTACCCCATGAATTAAACCTGATGTGGTGTCCTATAAATTAACCCATTAACTCATGATCTAATACTCCAGAAATGCTTCGAAGTTACAAATGAAGCGTCTGTGAATCACATATGCCCATTCAAACTGAAATCTCTAAACATTACATGGATATGAAAGAAGTACTTTATTATCTTACTTATAGTTTCTTTCATTTGATTGATCTTCGTTAGATCCTTAAAGATTCTGAAACAATTCTTCTCTTGAAAAGATGTATTGAAATACTTTATGTAAAGTAAGCAATTTTTTCCGAAGGTTTCGAGAGTTTCAATGAATCTTGAATCTTTAAAGGGATTTTGTTTGTTTCTAGAAACGAGAAAATGGTTGAACAATGTACATCATATAGACTGCTTATTCTCCGTTGAGGTAAAATATTGTACTCAAATTTTAATGTTTCTTACTTATATACATGCCAGGCTTCACATTCTCAGTCCCAAACCGGATTAATAGGTCGAACGTACTCGGAGCTCATAACGGTGTCTTGGTGCAGCTGAAAATTATGCAATACATTATGTTTATCGACTTTTTAATAGTTTTTTGAATTAAAGGAAATATTTTCAGGTTTCCCTTATGTTTCTATTCAGCATATAATCAAAAATTGCCTGAGAGTGACGGCTGTCACTAACATTTGAAGACCCCCTTACGAAGAAATGGTCTAGGATGCTCCTGGTTCCACTGAAACGTAATACCAGCTTCGTCGGCTGTTTGTATTGATTGTAATTTCCGGGAGATTTATAGACATGTTACTTTGTGTTCATCGTAAACGGAGTGAGATTATTAATCTCTTATATTTTAAGGGTTATTGCGTTATCATAAAGTATTTGGATAAAGATAAAATGATTAGGTTAAAAAATTGTGAATTTTAAAGAGCTCCTGGATCCTCATCCTCGCAATGTTTACAGTGGCATTGTTTGTAAACAATCCATTCATAAAGTGCTCGAGGATCTTTAATTCTTCACTGACCTGCTTCATTCAAAACGTATATTGTGGTCTTTAAATTTACGTTCGCTTAATTAATCTTGTTAATTCTTTGTTGACTTGGTTCATTTAGTTCTCCACATTTGTTTGCTTTATTTTAACTTCCATTAATATCTTCAAGATTTACGATGCCTTGGTTCATTTAATTATCCTCTTGGTTTAATTCATTCATAACATATCAGGGTCCTTAAATCTACCTTAGCTTTGTTTATTCTGCTATTTATATTAGGTTGTTTCATTTATAACGAGCTCTCGGGTATACTTTACGTTGTAGTGGTTCATTCAGATATGCATGGTCTTTAAATCTCAGATATGCATGGTCTTTAAATCTATTTGGGTTTGGCCAGTTCAGTTGATGGGGTATTAAATCTTTATTGGGCTTGGTTTATCCATGCCCTGCACTGGGGGTCTTTAAATCTGTGTTAGCTTGGATCATTTTTAATTTACAATAAAACCTTTAGTTATGAATTGGCTTGCTATATTCATAATTTGCTTCAAGATTTTTAAATCTGCATTAGCACGTTTCATTCATGATGTAGATCAGGGTCAATGAATCTACATTGTAATAATATCATCAGAATTATAGAGAATAACAAGTATAGAGTTGCTTTGCCATGAGATTCTCAGAAAATTCATTGAAAATGGTCTAAAAGTGAATTAAGAGAGAACTTATATATTTTTACAAAGGTAGAATACCATTCTAGGGGCACTACTGAAATAACTTATGGTTTTGATAAAATACATATCAATGAACTTCTTACACATTGTGAATTAGTTTGAGTGAGCTAATATATCCTGATTTATATGTAACAAGGTAAGGTATTCACAAAGTGGGGTAATTTTAAAATTAGGGGGAAATTGTGAGGTAAAAGCACATAATACCAACTGTTCGGGTGTAAAGATTCAATTGGTACCTAATAACTAAAGCAGGAGAACACCTTCATCCCCCCAAAATTTTCGAAAATGACTGTCTTGCAGGCAGCTGAAGACAGACATTCGTTTGGTGCTTGTTTGTAGTTTATATTATTTTATTTGGTTTGTAAAGTATAATAATACCTGTATGGTCATACCTGAGTAAACCAAGTTCATGCAGAAAGCTCTGGACTTGTTTCACTTACTTACAGTTCTTGTGCTTTATGGTAAGAAAAATAAAGAATATTGCCAGAAGTATAGTTAATTGCATTATATTAAGATATATCAAACGATTGTTAATCAATCATTCTGATATCTTGATTCCAGTTACAAAAGACAAAGTATTTAATCCTGATCAATAGTCTCGACTTTTCTGTATCCAAATGTTCATACTTATGATGTTTCATTTTGTACATCTTAGGAGACAATTGAAATTTATGGAAATACGCTACAAGTTTATAATGAAAGAATTGAAATTTACATTATTTTATTTCCTGAGTTAATGAATCTACATATGTTTTTGAAACCTTATATATCATATCGGTATCCACTGGACAACTACATTTCAAAATTTTTGTCATATTTTCGTAAGTATTTGTGGAGATGTTGAGGAAGCCTGTATTTGGTGTGTGCCATTTACATTTTGTTCATCATTATGAATGCATGTTATGTATCAATGCATAAATATAGATTTTTTTTTCATACCCGATGATCTTATCCCTCGTCAGCAAGGTAATGCCAGAAACAGATGAAGAAACACCACATCCGTTAACATCCATTCTGTAGCTGGCATGTTTACTGCAAATATAGCTAAGTGTATAATAGTATACTGCACAATGTTATTAATTATTGCCCATGAATGGGCCATGTAATGCTTTTCAGCATCCATTTAAGTCTCGTTATTTAATTTTTTCATGCCTTTATAATTCATTCATCTTTGTGATTGTTCAGAGCAAGAAATCATCACATTTTAAGAATTAAGAAGTTTATGCCATCCTGCAAGTATCACTCATAAATACTTGATTTTCATTTTTCCTCTCTCTCTCTCTCTCTCTCTCTCTCTCTCTCTCTCTCTCTCTCTCTCTCTCTCTCTCTCTCTTCCTGCTGTTAGATATTGTTTTTAAGAAATGTAAATGCCAGATATGGTTTTGCCTTGATAATAGAGTAGCAAAAAAGTACGAATTAATCACGCAGCCAAAGGGTTTATGTTCATGGAGCTTTTACCAGGTTGAGTTGTATAGTATTTTGATAGAAATGCTGTGGTTGAACAGATTAAAGATTATTTTTTTCAGTATTTTGAAACTTTGCCTCAAGTGTGCACAAAAAATTATTCCTATTGCCTCGCTGAACAATAAAGACAACCATGTTTATCCAGACTGAGGTAAATCTGTTGATATATAAACCCTAGTGGGTATAAACAAAGAAATTTAGGCAATTTACATGTTTAAGTATTTCATTAGTTATGATATTGTATATTGATGAACATATGGACCATTGCATATGATAAATGAAATCTGTTTTAGATTAAAAAGCATTTATGAAGCGGCTGTTCTCTTAATTACTCTGCATATCTAATGAAACTGAGTTTGCAAATTGCCTTCTAAGCCTTGTGATAGACCACTGGTCCTTTTAAATAAGGACCCTGAGTTGAAGGTTAGAGCAACACACTTTTGAGTCCAAATGGCATCTGCAAAAAATATATATATTAATGTTTGGGTTAAGGCTCTCATGCATCATGTTTTATATATAAAACAAATAAAAGTTTTACTAGTTATGAACCATCATGTTTGTAATTATAGGATTTGTTAAGTTGATGTTTTATTAAGGTTGAATAATCCACATTAGATTATGTGCTGAGTAACTGCAAATGCTACTTGTGTAATCACATTCCAGTCAGTTATTTTCATATCATTTGAAATATTACCACAGAAACTGAACAAGCTACATTTAGTTCTGGTTGATATGAACTGTCATAAGTTGACCGCTTACCAGCCAATAGATATTTGAATAGTTATCCAGCTCAGTTAAGTCTAAGATCATATGACTATTTGCTGTCATGTTCTAGGACAACTTAGGATATTACAGGCAGTCAAATAGCCAGTTATGTAGAATGAGGATAAGTGACTGGTAATTTATATACATGTAACCACTGCCTTTAAACTAAAACGGGAAAAATGAAGACATTCATCAGTTGTTATTTCCTAATCTAGGAAAATGAGATAGATTCAACCTATGTTATCAAGGCCAGTGAATTTAGGAATTGATTTGAACATGTAAGTGAGGTAAGTTCTGTTTTTCTTGTTTTCATTCATTGATGGTGCTTAGGATAGGTAAAGTTTCATGTTTCATACTAACCAAGTGTAATCATTGATGGTGCTTAGGATAGGTAAAGTTTCATGTTTCATACTAACCAAGTGTAAAAGAGATTCATCCCAACTTGATATCGAAGGCAATGGCTTAAAAAAATTAACTGAATACTTTTGAGTTAAGTTTAAATTTTACATACATTTCATTCATTTGCATAACTAAAGATAGGTAAGGTTTCATCTTTCATATTAATCAAATGTTAGAGAGATTCAACCAACATGATATCAAAGGCAGTGAATTTTTTAAATAACTTGAAGACAAAGAGTTAATCTTATGTTTCTCATGCTTTTCATTCACTAGTTTAGCCAAGTATAGGGAAGATTTCATGTTTCAGACCAACCAGATCTTATTAAAGCTGATGTAAGAGGAACAAAAAAAATTTAACTTTTTCATAAAAGCATTATAATAATTTTGTTTCCTGCAATTTAAAAAGAATGTCTGTAAAAGCTTGCTGATTTGGTGCTGACTGCATCCTTTTGTAAAGTAGACATTGTATATATGTGCCAGTGATATGGGTACAGAAAAGAGCCTGGATGTGTAATTACACATCACTTTACTTTTAAAGACCCAATTAGATTCATTAAAATGAAAATGAGAAATTTTCTTTGTTAGTAGTATGTATTCAATGAAATAATGAGAATCCAGCTAGGACTTTGATATGTAGTGCTTACAAAAAAAAAGAGTCAAAATGCAGTTAATTCATAGGTTTTATTATCCAATATATGACAGAACTCTTTGCATCATCTTGTAGAGAATATGTATAAATATTTGTTGTGAAAATAGGCATAAATAGGTATAACTTGCGTGTTTTGCCATGTGTCATGAATATGATAGACTGATTTTTTCCTAAATTATTCAACATAGGCATTAATGGAGTTGCTTGTGCTGTAAGCTTCAGCAATTAAGTTATGAGCCTATTTATTAATATGCAATCAAAATGTACCTTTGACTTCATTTCTAAAGATAATTTGCAGAGAATTGTCTTGACTTTTCATCAGATCTCATGAAATAGGTCTTATTGGTATATTTTAACAAGTTGTGTAGCTCTGCAATACAGTCATGAGAAATTAATGTATAACAGAACAGAGCAGTGAAGGTAGCATAAAGATTAAATTCTTGAAAATATTATTTATGCATAAATATTCTCATTCATGCAAAAAGAATAATTTTATGACTTTTGAGTATATAGGTGTTTGATTATATAGTCCAAAGACTCCTTTTCTGGGGTTCAGTAGCTTTAAATCTGTTCTACAGTCATTTGTATTGAAATTGTTGACTCTTTCATAGAGGAAAGTATTTGATTGGTATGGTCATGATTTAGTTTGAGCTGCTGGCTGTTTTGTTTGTTTTTGAGCAGTGAATGAGCATAGCAGCCAGCAGTCTTATCTATATATACACATCAAGCAAATGTTCTAGACTACCTGGGTTGTGGCTGCAGGTGGCAGTGTCATTCATTTGTTTTTTCTCTAACTGAAAATGAAGGAAAATATTGGCCAGTAGGGGAAGTTAGGTGTTTCTGTTGGATTTTACAAAAGTTTCAGATGCTATTATCATGTTACCTCTACATTTTTGCTGGACTTAATAGCCCTTCCCACTGTTGCTTTATTTATTTCTCATTGCAGAATAATATTATTTCCAGTCATGCAGTCACCCTTATTCTCTTTTATAAACACTACCCTACCATTACAAAGCAGTTGTCATACATATTCAAAAGTTGATAGAATGGTAGGGTTGAATTAGCCCTCTGCTTTAAACTTTATAGGTGTAAGTGGAACCTAGTACCACTGCTCAAGCAGTACTGTAGAAGCAGTAGGTGGTAGGCAAGAACTAGTCAGGAAGGTAATACTGTTTGGGTACTGGGAGGGATAGTGAAGGTAGTACAGTGAGCACTGCAGTGTTTGTCATGTTCCCCCATCCTGTCTTTCTCTTCAGCTTTTTAATTCCTTACCACAAAGCATTTCTTCCTTCACACTTACATGTTTAAATCCTCTCTGCTAGGGATTTTGATGTGCACTGCAGTGGTTGGTTACATCTACCTAGGATGATCCCATTGGATCTGAGGCCCTTTCTTATACCTGCCTTAATGATCTGTAATAGATAATTAAACAACCAGCTGGAGTTTCCAGTTATCACAACAACTCTTCCAGTGTTTTTTTTTTTTATGTCTGAAATAGTAGAGTACTAGTCTGGACCAGAGACCATGAGTTGAATTTCACAGGAAATAAATAGTAGAGTACTAGTCTGGACCAGAGACCATGAGTTGAAGTTCACAGGAAATACTGTTGAGTGCATATTCATAAACTTAAAAGATGCTCTCCTTCATTAAGCATTATTAGTATGTGGGAGGTTGATGTTAGATTACATTTAATTAAATCAGATTTATTGTACAGAGTAATAGAACTACAAATGCTCTGCATTTAATCCCATTTATGTCATTTGCTTTTATGTTCTGCTGCTACACTCATGTATTCAGGACATAATGGTGTCACCCCTGTCTGTGTTTTTCTGTGGATTCATTCTTGTTGGTAGGTTATGAACGATACTTGACAGGCAGACACAAATATCATGGCTTACAAATATCAGCAAATTAATCAGCTCATTTCTGTAATTTTTTTTTGCGGTCTAATACTTAACTCATACTTAACCTAACCTAACCCAACCTTTCCTATGGGAAGAATAATAACCACAGATACTGCTTCAACTGTTGCTTTTTTTGATGATCATATTAGCATAAGCTGACTTGTAACCAGTGATCAGTTATTTCACTAGCCATCCATGTGAATGAAATTTTTAAGCACATCAATTGCTGATTGTGTTTCTAGAGAACATGGGATGTTTCTAGAGAACATGGGATTAGCTGGTTATGCAAACAACTAGTCATGGAGAAGGAGGAAATGCAACCTTTTTGGAAAGCAGCCATTGGCTATAGGCTATCACTTGGCTGGTGAAGACATTCATCAACTTTTGTTTCATACTTCAGGAATATAGGAGGGATCCTAACCAACATGATTTTAAGGACAATGAGTGTATAAAATATTTTGAACATGTAAATGAGGTAAGTTTCATATTTTCCAAACATTTCATTATAATACTAGATAAAGTTTCTTGTTCCAGACTAACCAGCTCTTGTTTGAAATAACCTAGAAGGATAGGAAAGGCCTTACATTGTAGTTACAAACACGTCTTATGATTAGCAAATGTGTTGCTGGCATTTTTTTTTTTTTTAAGCCTTACCCACTTTTCTTCCAATATGTAGAATTGCAGTGCATTATTTAAACAATATATAATTCCCTCTTTTCATGTGAATATTATTGTATACATTATTAATGAAATGGAGAATGCCAGAAAGATGTGTTTTGATAGCGTAGCATGTAGACATCAGCAGGTGATAATCTTACAGAAGGGAGCTCTTATGGGGAACTAGGCATCAGAGATATATATGAAATTAATAGGTGGATGTGAGAAGTGCCATCATTAAGGTTTATGGAGTTATATATGATTAGGTAATGTAAGAAACATTTTGATAGATAAACAGACATGCAGACAATGAACTTGTGGTATTATTTGAAGAGTAGATATATAAATTGAAATTAATTTGATTTTACCTAACATAATCCTTTTCTATGTGGCAGTCGTAATATCTTGGGGATACTGTGTTGGATTTTCACTAACATTTCAAAAAAAAGAATATCCTTTGACTTGTTATGACAATTACAAGTCACTTAAATATACTTTCTAAGTAAAGTGATATACAACTCAACCAGGTTAGGCATTGTTTATGTATGCTATGTGTTATTTAATTTATGCTGCTAAGCCTTCAGGCATATGAGATACTCTTGGAGTACTTCCAAGCATCCATAGTGATATATGTGGTATTTTTGTGTTTTTGTAAAACAAATTTGAACATTAAGATTCTTTATCAGTTATATGTATCTATTATTTTGTAAGATTGACACAATTTAAAAAATTATGTAACTTGAGGTTGCAGATTTTGTAGTCTTCCTTGACATCTCATATACTGACCAGAGTATTGGAAGAATGATGGTGGGATATGGTGTCTAGCAGCAAACCTGTTTGTGTATGATACTGTTTTGTGTGTGGGGAGTAAAGAGGAGTTGCAGAAGGTTGTAATTGTGTTTTTTTGATGTGTGTAAGTGGAGGAAATGCAAGTAAAAGTAAAGTATTAATTTGTAACTTTTGTACTTCTTGAGTCAGGCTGTTAACTTGTTTTTTTCTTTAATGTTTTACACACAGAGAAGATAATGGCTACATACATGGACTGAACTGATGGAATATGGTTAAGTGATCTGTTTGATAATGAATGTTATAGAGATGTGTCACTAGTAGCGAGAGAAGCTTGGTACAGTAGACCCTCTTCCGCAGCCTATCTTATGTTAACACACGTACATAAATGCTACCCATATGACGTCTTGACACGGGATGGTATTATTGACTTTTGACTCGTTTTTCCTGTTACTACGAATCACTTTTAGTTTACTTTCTCTCCATGTTATTATGGCAGTACCAGTGTAGACAGTTTTCCTCACATTTCGTCCCTGGAGGAGGAGGGTTTTGATGGTGTGGTTCCCGTTTTGCTGAGAAGTGAGGTTGGGGGCAGGAACCAGTCTGTACGCTGCTCCATCATCAGATGGACTCCTGTCTGCTCACCACTGACTGAATCAGTGAAAGTTTGGTCGTACGAGTGATAGTGGAAGTGATCCTTCACTCTTTACGCACGTAACCACGGTGCGTGTGGCATTCTTCCCTGCTGTCTGTAGAAGATTTATATTATTATCATTTCGCCAGTGTATATGATTCATAGTCAGTTTTTTTTTTTACCTGTCAGCCAGTCAGTGGATTGATTAGACTAATGCATTTCCACACTTTATTTATAAGCTTGAGCAATCCCTCAGTTGATCGTTTAAGCTTGAGCAAATCCTTCAGCTGATTGTTTAAGCTTGAGCAAATCCTTCAGCTTATCGTTTAAGCTTGAGCAATCTTTCTCCTGTCTCAGTCTGTTACAAACCATCAGCTGGCCTACATTTAGTGTACCCAACCTCACACATTTCCCAACTAAGAGGGGAAACTATGGCAATGGTTGTTCAATTTTACATGTGTCTGAACCCATTAGTAACCATTAGCAGTACCCCAGCAGCCCAGGCTCTATCGTAACCCATTATCTAAACATGGTATATCTCTGGGTCCATTTATCCGCCCAGTCTCAAGTACATTATTCAGTCTTCAGATAATCCATCGGTTGACTCAAGCGTAAGCCAGCAGTCGGAACAATACTTTGGCCTCATAAATTTGTTAATGCCGTTGATGCATTTGGCACGTCACATGTTGTATACAACGATGTGGTTACACAATAGCAAAAGCCAGGCTCTCGTGTGGCACTTGTTGGTGCAGATGATGCCGTTGGGATGACACAGTTATGTGGATGTGCTGAGGAATATGGTGTGGTTGTTCTGATAGCGCATGCAGGGCGGTAGGGTGTGGGTGGTGAGGTGAAATATGGTACTGTAAGGTGGCACTGAGTGTTAGGTGGCACGCAGTGTTGCTGACAGGTATGGCACTGAGTGTTGGGTGGTGCCACGCAGTGTTGCTAACAGGTATAGGGCACTGAGTGTTTGATGCCACGCAGTGTTGCTAATAGGTAGGTCACTGAGTGTTGGTTGGTGCCACGCAGTGTTGTTTAACAGATAGGGCACTGAGTGTTGGGCGGCACGCAGTGTTGCTAACAGGTAAAGGGCACTGAGTGTTGGGTGGTGCCACGCAGTGTTGTTTAACAGGTTTAGGGCACTGAGTGTTGGATGCCACGTAGTGTTGCTTAACAGGTAGGGCAGTGAGTGTTGGGTGGCACACAGTGTTGCTGACAGGTAGGGGACACTGAGTGTAGGGTGGCACGCAGTGTTGCTGACAGGTATAGGGCACTGAGTGTTGAGTGGTGCTACGTAGTGTTGCTGACAGGTAGGGGGACACTGAGTGTTGGGTGCCACGCAGTGTTGCTGATAGGTATAGGGTACTGAGTGTTGGGTGGCACGCAGTGTTGCATAACAGGTATAGGGCACGGAGTTGTGGTGCGGTGGGTGAGATAATAACTGAGTGACCCAGGGCCACGGACGGAGTGGTCGACCATCACCTTGAAGGCTACCACCAGTGTGGTGGACCTACCGGGGCTACCAGCAATGTGCTAAAGCCGACAGGACACGAGGTCATCCCCAAGATCGGGCGGCAACGGAAGGCCAGGGGCCTCCCGGGAACACGGCGCATCCTGGGCACCCGCCCAGTGGGCATTAGCGTGCGCTAGGAGAACGATGACTAACCCGACGGTGTTGTCAGGCTTAGCTGCTCCTGTGGCTGGTAACTTAATTGTGCTGGCGTGTGGCAGTGGTATGGTATGGAGGGCACAGAGAGGTACAGCTGATAGCTGGTCGATATATGGATACCTGGCTTAAGTAGGGTGGTATATGTTTGTGTACCCACCCACCCACACACACACACAAACACACTCAAATACACGATAACAACAAGAACATCGTTAACAAGGCCACAGACGCCTTCGTCCTGCTCACATAAACTCTTCATGGTTCGTAACCAAGACATATTACCTGGCCACCGGCAGTTACTGTCTGCACTTACAGCATTCAGTATATTCTAGTATATATATATATATATATATATATATATATATATATATATATATATATATATATATATATAT